>JAAAKQ030108081.1:0-32547 GCA_010016005.3 Zanna intricata
TTTCAGGCTAAAAAACATAAGAAACCATAACATTTACCGCTAAATTTGGGTTCCCAGTATTTCGGTGACGTGTTATTTTACGGGAGGAACTAAAAACTGGGCGAAATCTTTCTCTGCTGTAACTCGCTAACAAAACATTTTCAGACATATGTTTATTGGAAACTTTTTTCTTATTTTTACATGTAGAATCCGTTTCCAAGAGATTGCCGTGCAGTTTTGATAAACCCTGTATATTAGATTAATTTTAAAACTAGAATGATCATTTTGTCGATTATACTGCAGTATAAAGTAACTCATATATTTTTACAGACTTGTCTGTAAAGTTTTTTGAATTTACATGAGCAGGAAGGTTTTGATATTTTCCATGATTAAAAAATTGTTAAACGTATAACAAATACACCCAAAGTCTGCATTTTTATTTAAAACCTTGATTGTTAATAAAAAATTGTAATCGAAAATAAAAACTAATGTGAAAAGTAATTGTTAAATTAGATCAACAAGTGGCAATTTTATTATGACACCTAGATATATGCAGAAGATATTAAACTGAACTGTTTATGTTCAATTTCATAAGTTGCAAATTTGTTAAAATTAGATGTGAATGATTTATTAGGCATAGTAAGGTCAGTTTGTAAACAAAGCCAAAATAGTTGCTGAATCATCACATTTTTGCTAATCATTCACATCAACTTAGTTATGAGTTCATTGCAAGTAGCATTATTAAATGATAGGTTGTCTGTGAATTATCTGTACAACTTTGTATTAATATAAATCCATTATTAGTAAACCTAAAACAATGATATTAATTTTTTTTTTACAGAGAAAATATGGATCTTACCTTAAAATCCAAACATTCAGTTTGAGAACCTTGTTTTTTAAACATTTAATGCTCAAATGTTAATCTCTTGTAGCCACAGTGAGCATTTCCAACTCGATTTCTTGAATTACAGTTTGAATTCTTGCCTTAAATTCAATAAGATTAACTATTATTCTAGTGTTGTAGAACTCAATAATTGCAAAGTCCCAGAAGAAGTAGTCATAGATGTGATGACTAGTGATCTTAATGACCAGCGGGATGGGGACGTTGTGACTGATCCAGCAACCGGGAAACTTTCGTGAAGCATTCGGTTGACAAAGTTGTCCTGATGAAGCAGATCTTATGGAAGAAAAATTTGATTGGAGGTTTTCTACCTGAATAAGTTTTCAAGCACAACAAGGTAATATTGCCCTTAACAGTTGGGTTTATGAAAGGAGAATCGTTCCATAACATTTGTGGAATAAATTGACCTTGCATTACTTTTTGGATTTTCCTTACATTTATTTGGATATCAGGGTTCTCCTCGCTTATATATTCTGAATCCTGTATAGAAAAATTTACCAAATAGGTAAATATCCCAAATAGGCAAATGCTGTATAGGAAAAATTATCTAGAAAAGGTAGTTTGTTATTTTTTTATTGGATCAACTCAAGAAGTGCTTCATTAAATTTTTTCTTATTCAGATTATCTAATTGTTTTTCATTCAATTGTTGATTATATGTTTTTGAATAAAGAATTAATTCACCTTTTGATTTCATGTAATCTGAAACCATTTAAAAGCTTTCCATTATCTATTCATATTATACCTAACTGGTAATAAAAAAATTATCTGAGTAAATACGATAGACTACATTCAGAAATATGCGTGTATACACTAGTTGCAGTTGAGTTAAACGATGTTAAGTAACTAATCTCCTTAACTGTTAAGGCAGGATGTGTGCAGTGCAATGACATATATTGTAAAGATTGAAGAATCCAGGTGACTGAGGTGATTTAGAACAGCATTTCTGTAAATATATGGCCTCTACCTGATCTTTATGATATAAAACACAGCGGTACAATCATAGATTTACTACCTCTAAGAAAACACTGATTCAGCTTAGAAACAAATTAAAGTAATACAGAATTTGTATTTTTATATAGGTGTCTTTATTTGTCCGCTATTTATTTTTAGTGATAAGCGGTAAAGTTTATCAAATTTAAAAAAAAACTAAAACTTAATTTAAAATATTTAATCCTTTTTCTGGTTAATCCGGCTTCAATCAAGCTGGGTTTTTCTATATTATTAATAATAGAGGTTTAATTTTGTTCTGTTGAACAGCAATAAATGGAAGATCTACACTAAGTGGAGATTAAATGATTTGGAAGATCAAACTCCATAACATGAGCGGTTAAATTACGATTCATTAAAAAAAAATATAAAAAAAAGTAAAAAAAAAAAAAACAGAAGCTGGATTTTCTTTTTTGCTTTGTTAATATTATATCACATTAAAGAGAACGACAATTATCTCAATCAATCATCAGTCATACTTGATTTAAGATACTTCAGTGATTGTACATATTTTATTTATGAGAATCAAAGTTGGTTAAATTCTTATCAGAATTAAAATATTAATTGTAAAAAAAAAAGAAGAAAAAAAACCAAAAAAAAAAGTAAAAAAAAAATATTTATGTTTTCAAGTTTTATTTTTAAAAAATGCACATTTTAGTAGATTTACCGTTTTTAGTAATTAAGTTGGGCCTTGAATAAAGTGTTAATAATTTAGTGTATTATACATTATCGTTAATAATTTCAAAAATTTTATTGTTGTTTTATTTTCATATTACTTTAACTAATGTATTCGCTGGATTAAGTATTTTACGATTTATTTCTCATCAGGCTTCATCCTGAAATATTTTTCAGTAAATTTAACAGTTGATAATTAACAATGAAATGAAATTTTTAAGTCTGTGTCGACTAAAAATAATGAGAAGATAGGAACTATTATGGATATAAAGTGGTGTTTAAATAGTTGTTTTATGTGTCTCATCCGATCCCAATGAATATTCGGTTTTTGGTTTTGAATAATTTGTGTAGATACTAATGTTTCTGATTTTTTCTGAATATTTAAAAATAAACACAATCTGATGTCTTAAAATTTATTTTGATTTTAATTAAGACTAATTTTTTTTTTTTTTATCCGCTTTGGGGTGTCTGTTGCTCTACCAAGATTATTTATTGTCATCAAATGTATTGAAGTGGGATGCAGTAAAGTGTACAATGTAAATTAGTGTAAAGTATGGCCGTTTTTTCTGTTAATCTAGTAATTTAAAAATTATGTAATGTATATTTATATATAAATACCACATGAAAATGGAGGTATTCTGTTAAAACTAGTTATTGAAAATTAATAAGGTAAGTTTAACTTATTACTGTGTTTTGGTTGTTTATGTATTTATTAAATTTATTTGATCAACCTTAAGTTCAGAATAATAATTAAAGTAGGATGATACCTTAAGTAGGATAAACTTATTTCATTATGCACGCAAAAGCACTTCTGTGAATTCCTCGCATTATTAGCTGCATTAAATACTTTTACGGAATATTCAGATCAAATTACATATTAAATTAAGTTATTTTTATATTATATTTAAAACTTTTAAATAATTTTTTTTTTTTTTTTTATTAAAATTAAACGTTAAAAAAAAATAAATAGGTAGTTCAAATAAAATGCATGTAAACTAGCTAGCCAATGTTACATAACTAACAATATCTGAAGAAGTGCTATTCACAGCAGCTTTTATAATTGTGTCATCCTCATATTCTGAAGCTGATAAAGTTAAATTTTTTTCTTTTATATTTATTTATTTATATATATATATATATAGAATCTTTCTAAAATTTCTTAACCCCTTTTATTTGTATTTACTAAAATGGTATACAAAAAACAGAAGTACAAATTAACAATAATACATATTTAATACCAATAAGTAACGCAAAAAATATTAACAATGATATTTAAAATATTTGTATACTGACAACAATATTGTCAAAAATTTAACAAAGGTTTGATAAAAATATTTTTAAGCCTGCATACCAAACAAATAACCATTTATAAAACATTTTAAAAATAATAAACGTATTGATTCATATGGTTTATAAAATTTGAGTGGATTCATAAAATAAAGTGCTACAAATGTTGATCATATTTATATAGAAAAAATCACTAGATCCTTTAAAACTACATTCTAGAACATTTTATATATTATAAAAATGGAAATCTGAGTTTTTGTAATATTTCTGTTCATTTTATTAATAATACACATTAATATTTGATATTCAAATAAATTTAGATATACTGGAATTTAAATAATATAAGTAGTAAGAGTTTAGACATTTTAGGAAGATTTTATATATAAAGTAATTACAATTTTTTTTTATCTACCTTACCAGCAACAAAGACGTATTTACTTTCTCAAGATCTTTCGATTTATTTAAACCATCACTAGGACATTAAAAACAAATATTAAAATAATTTAAAAATTAAAATGAGCGTACAGTCATGACTGATTGTCAACAGTATAAGTATCTAAGTATACGGTATGCTAGTATTTAAATAATACTATTTTAAATAATAAATTTAATAGTATTTGAGTATTCTGTTGACAATCAGTCATGACTGACATTCATTTTAATTTTTAACTTATTGTAATATTTTTAATTTCCTGATGATGGTTTAAATAAATAGACCGAAAGATCTTGAGAAAGTAAATACATCTTTTTTGCTGATGAGGTGGTTAAAAAGATGTTTTAATTACTTTACTATTTATATACTAGTGGAACCATGCTTAAGAAATTTATTCTATATATGTATAAATATAAAAGAAAAAAATTTAATTTCATCAACCTTCAGAGTATAAGGATGACACAATTATAAAACCAGCTGTAGATAGCAGCACTTCTTCAGGTATTGTGAATTTATAATATTTCAACTCTGTACGTGCATTTTATGCATGGGTAGTAGCTAGGTAGTTTATATACATTTTATCTAAACTACTTATTTATTTTTAACTTTTAATTATTTTAAATGTAGATTAAAAATAAATTTTATTTTTAATTTTTTTAAGTATTTAATGCAGCTGATAATGTATTATCAAATTGTGGTTTTATATTATTTGTAATGGACTGCTGATACTTTCTTTGGAAGTGGTATAATGATATATTTCATAAAATCCGACAGAACTTGCCTGGTATCATAATACCGAAAAAAATGTATCATAAAGTTTATAGCTGCAGGATTTTAAACTTATTCTTGCATACATTATAACTTGTGCAATCTGCCATATTGCGGATAGTATCTTATTTGCGTATGGGTAAATGAGAGAATTTTATTGATTAATATTAATTGGGTACGTATGCACTCTCATAGAAAGCATTATATCATTGTGAAGACATAATTGCTGAGATAATAAACGATAAATAATACTAAAAGAATACAATAAAAATGTTATTTTCTACAGAAAATAGTCTTATTTATTTAATTAATATTATACATTTGACTTATTGTCATTAGTCTCTTAGCTTCTCTGTACAGTCGCTGTAATCAGACATGTTTTTATTACTGGTTAACCTTATTTGCAGTTTTTCAGTCGGTTGCAGTTCATAGTATCATGTTTACTTATTTTGCTTTAGAAAGAAAATTACATTTCTAAATTAGTTATTTATAATGATGAGTGAGTTTTCAAAAATTTTAAATTATTCAGAATTCAAGCTCCCAAATATAACCTTATTATATAAAATTTGACTAACATAAGTATTGTGCTGTACATAATAGCATGTTTTCACCACAGTAAATATTTATCTTAGACTGAGATCATAGTTCACACTCCAAAGCGCTGTAGACATTTTAAAACAATGAAAAGATAATATTTTAGAAGAAAAGATAAAGCGAATTAACTTTAAAATAAAAACACATTATCATAAATATTTTACTTTATTCAAATAATTTTTCAGCATCTGTGTTTTAGTTTGCAACAAAAAAATAAGCAGAATTGTATAGTAAATACAAATAAAACAATGTTCAGTAATACAAATCATCAGTAATAGGTGCTATATGTTTACAGTACCAGTGAATTATTTCTTTTGTAGAATAACTAGTAGTTTTGAAGTTTAAATGGTAGTTTAAAAAATTAAAATAAATTCCAAAAATAGCATTATACACTTCTCATATATATTTTTCTTTTTTTACTTTTGTTAATAGTATATTTAATTAATAAAAATGTATATTTTAGAAATGTAATAATTTGAACTATAAATATGTAAATTTATAACTGATAAATTTAAATGTAAATGTAAATTTAAAATTAGAATATGGTTTGTGTATTTATGTAGGAGTGTATCAACAAAGTTCTCCAACAGGATTTTCATAACCTATTCTACTCATAAAAATAATGGAAAAAGTTTATATGAACATATGTCATAGAATGCTTCATTTGCGAGTTATGGCTAGTGAAAGATTTCAGACAAATTTCAACTACCCAGTGACATGAGTTTGTATTGACATTTTTTGGACATTTAATTAAGGGGCAGAATTAATCATTTTTTTATGGTTTTTGTCCTGAAAAATCAAATAAAACAGGTCCCAAAACCATATACCTGTAGTAGTTTTTGAAAAGTATGGGGTGAAAACCAATGAATTGGAGTAAAAAAAACCCTATTTATTTTATGTTTGATGTACAGTAATTTTGTTCATTGAGTAATAAACATGTAGAGATTTTTAAATAAAACTTGTAGAGAATTTAATTGTGAACAAAATGGTTTAAGATTGTTGAGTAAACAAAAAAAAAAATTTTTTTAAATAAATAAATAACAATATTTACTGTTAAAAAATAAGCCTTATATTTTCAACATACTTTTTGGCATGCTTCTGTATCGCTTTTGTTTTCATTTCATTTCTTCTGGGCTATCCTTAAGTGGCTCAGCTGCATCCATAATGCGGTCAATTAATTTCTCACAAGAATGTATTTTTGTTTTGTATATAATATTTGTCATCCAACCCCAGACACAAAAATTTTAATTTGTTAGATCAGGCAGTCATTGTTGGTGGCTAAGAATGTGGATTTTTGCATTCCCAGGGATATGATGATTTAATTGAGTGGAATGGCACAAGAGAAATGGGGAGGTGTGCCATCATGTTTAGAAGTAAACTTTACTTCTCAGTACTAGAGGAACATCTTCAAGCAGCTGCAACAATTCTTGAAGAGAGTGCAGCATTTAAATGACCAGGTAATATGAACAGTCCAAACGCTGAAGAATGCTGCAACATACATTGATGCCAAACTGAAAATTGCCTTCCACTGTACTTCTGTCCATATATACCCATTTTGTAAGTTGTTCACACTAACTTGAGTAAAATTTGCCTCATCAGTAAACAAAACATACTTGTAGAGTTGTCAATTTGTATTCCACCAGATGCAGAACTCCAAGCGAAGCAGACCATTTTGTGGTTGTAGATGTTTAAGTGTCGTCCTAATCATTGAATGCATAACTCTGATCCGTTCAGAAAGACATGCACTGATGCCTGGATTGTACTGACTATATCAATAATAATTTCATCAATAACAGCGTCATGTGTTGGACAGATCATTCATAGCTGGTACAAATACTAAGTAGTGAACCTGTTTCCCATAATTGTGAAAAATCACGCTAGTTGTTTAGGGATGCGGAATTCTGCAATTTGGAAAACATATTTCATATTCTACTGGAGCAGTTATAGAATTACATTGCACACACCCGAAGTGAATACCTCATCAGCATATTCCGCTGTTGTAAGTACTGGATTACTTCACTATTAAACCGATGTTCAAATTTAAATTCAGAGGAAACCTTTACAGAATAATTTAAATTTTAACACTGTGTATTGCACTTTTTTTGTCCTTTGTTTTTTTTTTACCAACTTTTGAATCATTAATAAAAGATTTTTTTCCCAGTGATTTTTTTTTTGCAATTTTGTAATTTACATTTTTTTTTTTTTTTTTTTTTTTTTTTTTTTTTAATGTTTCAACAACAATTTTTAATTAAAATTTTGTTTTACAAATTTTTTACATCACCAAAAAAGGATTTGTTTTTTTTTTTTTTTTTTTTAATTATGTAAGTACTTTTCTGGCAGATGTAATATAGTGTTTTAAATAAAATTTGAATTTTTCTAAATTTTCTTTGTTTATTAAATGTACATAATTTTGTTCAGAACTAAATTCTACACAAGTTTTCTTTAGAATTTTTATATGTTTATTAATCATTTAATAAAATTATTGTATGTCAAATTGTGTTCACCCCAGATTTCTCCAAAACTACAGAAACCGTTCTTTAGCGTAATTTCTCAAATCAAAAATTATAAGAATCATTAATTCCTACCTTAATTAATGTTCTAAAAATTTCAGTACCACCTCATTTCATCAAGGTAACTCTGAAATCCATGTAAAAACTTTCACTAGCTGTAACTTGCAAACAAAGCATTTTAGGACAACGAGTAGAATAGGTTATGAAAGTCCTGGGTAACTACTTCATGATACATCTCTTTATATTCAAGATGTAGTTAAATTTGAAAACTGGTGTTGATCCAGTCACTAATTTACTAGCAAAATTAAATATTAGATTTAACTGTATGGATAAGTATCTGAATTTTATTCAGCTGGGGTGATGTAATTTTTTGTTACTAATTTTTTCATATATTATTATACGTGTGTGTGCGCATGTGTGCACGTGCATGTTATAAAAGCAACTAAATATTATATAAACATACTTATATAGAACAGTAGTTCCCACTGTTTGTTCTCTTGTGTACCCCTTTTTTAGGTTTTTATGCACGAATATCTTTTCTCTTCATATCCCCATACATCCCTCAAAAAGGTTGTTTTTAGATTTTTTAAGTTTCCTAAATAATCAAACAACTCAAATTAATGATATTTTTTTTTTGTTTTTTTTATTTCATTTTTTTAGTTTATTCAGTGTGACTTAATAATGTTAATGCAATCCTTGAACTTGTTTCATGGATCCTAGTTTTTTAAATCAATTTCAAATTTAAGTTTTTATACAATTTCATAGGTTTTTATAAGTTTTTATATAATTTTAAGTTTTTTTTTTTTATATAATTTCAAATTATACATTATAGACTTCATATTGCTTAATCACAGAGTTTCTGATACCCATTTTTTTTCACTCTAATCCTTAAGTAAATTATGTTTTTTCAGGATGTAAAGAAACGTGTGTGGAAAGTTCAATCAATTTCTCTTTTTTAGAAAGTGATAATTTTTGTCCTTGTTGAAAACAGTTTATTAAGCGAGTTTAGAATCCAGTTTATCTTCACTAATTCATTTTGAAAATACCATCTGATTGACACCTTTTTTGTTTAACCTCCGGAACCACCATTAAGGTATATCATCAGAGGATGAGATGAATTAATTGTAGCGTGTGTGAAAAATGCCATGCCTGACCGGGATTCGAACCTGGGACCTTCGGAATGAAAGGCCGAGATGCTACCACTCAGCCACGGAGGCCAGCGATTGACACCTTAGTTCCTTTTAAGTGCACTTTTATGCTACTTTTGACAATTCCAGCTTGTTTCTAAATAAAAAATTGTGAAGAATCTCAAAAATTTAAATTTTTTTTCTGATTATAGATTTCATTTTGTCAGACATCTGAAAGATGTTTATCAAACTATTTTGAAATACTATATATATATATAATTTTGAAAAAATATCAGATAAATGTGGAAGCTACTGAAGCCATTCATTTTCATAAAACTTTAAGCTTGACACAAAAAGATGATCTCAAAAAAAAAACCTTAATTTCATGTATCAATTCAAACAATCTGATAATGACTTTTCCTCATCAAAGCCATCTCATATCTGTTCACAAAGATATGAGTATCTCATATCTGTTCAAATCTCTTCACAAAGATTTTAATAATTTGGAGTTTGTTGAATTGGCCTTAATAAAATTAATTACTTTGACAGATTGATAGAGCACTTTTTCGATGAATCCAGTAGGGATTTGGATGTTAGGCTTCGTCTGTGAACACAACAATGACTTGGGAGAGACTCTTTGGATGCTATTGCATAAACATGTACATCAGCTAAACAAATTTTCCACCATTGTGCAATCATTTTTTTTTCCTTTCACAAAAATAATCATGAATGATACTAAATATGTCCTAGCCTGTATACCTTCTGAAGGATAGCAATGTGAAAATTTCTTTAAGTATATTATCACTTAAATTTCTTATAATATTTATGAATTGGATAATTGCTTATTCAATTGTGTTGAAAATAAGAGACCCCTTATAATTTATTCAGTTACTCTAACTTCGATGTCATCAGACACCTTAATTCTCCAACAAACTGTGTTGGATATTGAGAAGGGAATATTGTTCATTTTTCAGATATAGTCTTCACTGAACTTGTATTGCATGGTGTCTTTGATACAGAGAGATTTAAAATTTTCTGCAATTTTATGATTTTTACTAATTTTAGCAATATGATAACTTCTCCTGTACAACACTTCAACTATATTGTTGTTGAGTTTTTGCAAATAAGAAATAAGAAGTTTATAAGATTAAAGCTGTTTGATAGTTGTTGGAAAGACTAATATGTTTTTATTTATAAATTGGAGGTTTTGTCTCTAAGTGATGCATCAATAAAAAATGTTTTATAGTCCATTTGGTAATGTCAAACAATTTACAGTGGTTTAGTGGCAATAAAATTAATTCTTAAAAATTAACATGAATGAAAATTGAAAATCCATATCTTAAATATTAAACTGAATATTTTCTTAATTTCTCTTAACATGGTACCACTTATATGTTAAATAATATTAATAGTTAAAAATCAATCCTACCAGTACATAGAGACAAACCAAAGATCTTTCGGCTTACTTGAAAACAATCATCAGGAGTTAAAAAAACATTATATTGAAGTCAAAAATTTGTTAAATGTAAAAACAGTCATGATTGTCTGGTCCTAATAGTATACTGAAGGTGTATTTATGTATTCTGGTGTATTAAAATGAAATCAAACAGAACCATGTTATCAAGGAAATATTTTCTCTTTTTTTAGTGGAGCACTGGTGTTTTGAGTTTTGTTTTTTTATTAGTAGTAACTTTCCTCTTTCAAGAACATATCTATCAGTTTCTGCACCTCATTTCCCTTGCACTTGTAAAGATCATCAGACTGCTTCGAAATACTTGCAGCTCCCGACTCAGCAGGTTAAATTTCAGTACCAAGAGCAGTTTTCTTACGATTTCAACCACTTTTCCATTTTAGGTCAAAACAATATCAATAGAAGTACCTGAGTTGTTAAATAACAGCTAAACACTTTCAAATTAAGCACTTGTAAAAAGAACTTTATATCTAAGCATTTTTATATTTTTTACTCACTGATGCACATTGAACACTAAAATGGTGTGGACTGTTTTCAATTACAATGAAAATTTTAGCAAAGAAGGAAAGGATACATATGCAATTGTGCTATTTGATAGCAAATGACCGGTTCTAATGACAGCTTTCACATAACTTCCTCTTTGTAAACCAAACCTACTATTTTGTTTTTGGGTTATTTTAATTTCTTTTTGGCGTTTTTCAACATTTATCAGTATTTTTCTCACATACTGTCAGTTGGGAACTGCTGATCTAGAATTAAAATAATTTGTTGGTTTTTTTAAGCATTTTCTTATAGTTTCATACTTGAAAACTAGTTACAAATATTAAGGTAATGTAAAACGGAATGCATGAATGTTGTATAAAATATCTTACTTGTTCTATTTTGCTGTAGTAGTTTGTGTATTAAGTACTCTTGAAGTTCTTCTTTGTGATGAAATGGTACTGGCTGTATTTTAACAAGGAAGCTGAGATTAGTAATGAAATTACAGGTGAAAAGTGCCACACTTTATTGTAATTAAATTTAAGACATAGGCGATCTAAATTATTAAACTTCTTCAGTATTATTATATGTTATTGTTTTGTATTTTAATTTCAAACAGACTCAAAAACCAATAAGCAGAATTTTATTTTAAAATTCTGTCATCTACTTCAAAGTTGGTATTGTTTGTTTCTAGCCTGATTCATAGTTTCGATCGCCAAAGTATGTTTAGGAAAACACAGTTGATTTCTTCTTTCCAATGCAATGTAAACTCACTTTAAGCATGCTCCAAATGTAAAAATCAAGGAGAACTGGACATTAACATTTACTAATATCTTATAATATTAATTTTTTACATAACTATGTCATTGATTCATGATTGTATATCATATTTGTATTGATTATTAAATACAGGCTAATCTTAATTTAGAATTTAAATTATCAAACATTTGAAAATTTTGGTTAAAATTTACATCAACATAACAGACCTTGATTTAGAGCAAAAGCCAGCTCAAATTCAGGTTAAATGTTTATAACCCTCTTAAAATAAAATGCATTAATCAATTAAAAAACAAAATGTTATGTATTATTAGAAATCATATAAAGCCTTCCCTTTAATATCATGGTAAAGTTGAAATGACTGCCAAGTTAAAACTAGAAAAGTTTTGCATATGTAATCAGGGTTTTAGTGTTCTAATTTTTGAGAGTAAAAAATTTCAACTGTTAACAAAAAGTATATTTACATGTTTTAAGCAACAATACATTTTTACTTTAGTCTTGATTAAGATAATAACTGTAAAGTGTATATTTCTTATTTATTAATAAAATGTGTATGAACGAGGTACGGCAGAAAAGTAATGATTTTTTTTTTCAAAAATTTTATTTTATTTTAATACATCCATGTTATCACCTTCAGAGTAGTTCCCTTGACAGCTATACATCAATGGAAGTGTTTTCATTCTTCGTAACAATGCTGAATGGCTTAAACTGGAATTGCTGTCAGCTCCTTTCTTATGCCCCTTTGAATGTTTATGACAGTGCCAGATTGATGTCCTTTCAATTGGGTTTTGATACTTGGAAACAAAATAAAATCTCACATACTAAGATCAGTAGGGGATTTGAGGAACCAATAAAATCCTGTTTTCATTAAAAACTTCTTTTTTTTTCAGGGTGAAAAATATTTTCATGAGCTTGGGTAATTAATTAAAAACAAAAAACCCTGACTTGCAAAAAACTATCTTCAAAGAAAAAATCCTGTAAGCATGACAAAAATGAACTAACACAAAGATAAATCATATTATATTTATATTTGACGACTGGAAGAAAGATATTGCAATCTGCTGGTTGATGTGGATGTAACAGGGAGCATTGTCATGGTGGAGCATCCAAATTTTTGAAATATTTGGTCTGACATGAAGTACTCTTTTTCTAAGCCTTTCAAGACCTTAAAAGAAAAACCTGGTTAATAGTTTGTCCTTGAGGCATAGAATCTCCATGAACAAGCCCTCTACTGTCAAAAAAACAAACTGGCATGGACTTTATTTTTGATTTGTTGATTTGAGCTTTCGTTGGTCAAAGAAGTGTGTCATTCTTGACTTTGAAGTTTGTCAAAGAAGTGTGTCATTCTTGACTTTGAAGTTTTGTTTCTGGATTATTCTCAAAAATACACACCCGAATTTATTTATTAAAAGGTAAACCGCATGCATTCTCTGATTGTCTCTGTTCAATAGAAAGATTTTTTGGTACCGACTTGGCATACACCTTTCGCATGTCCAAATCCTGATTCAAAATTTTATGACCGGGTAAAACGATTCAAAGTCAACACACTACTCATCAGTCTTAATGTTAATCGATTGTCTGATCTCAAGAGTTGCTCACTTTTTTCACATATTCCTCACTTTTCAATATTGAAGACTTCCCTGAGTGAGGTTTATCTTCCACTGCATCCTGGCCCTCCAAAAATACTTTGTGCCACCAGAAACTTGTGCTCTTGATTAGTAATGTTTCCCAAAGGTTCATCATAAATTTTCATCAGTCAGATTTGTACACTGAAACACATTACTGAAACACAACTTCCCTTATCACAACAAGTTACCAAAAAAGGTTGGAACTTCACTAAGCATATAGGAAAGGCTGGTGCACAAGAGTATGAAAAGGGGGCCTGCAACATCACCAGATTGCTCTTAGCGTTTCTATTCTCATTACTTTTCTGACACCTCTTTATATATATATATATATTAGTTGGAAGAGTGAAGCAATGTTTGTATATGAGTATGTACGTATGTACATACACACACACACACACACATGCCAGTCAGGATTTGCTTTACTCTCCCAATTATCTAGCCAGGAGGAGCTATTATCCTAATGGTTGTGAGAATATAAATATTTTATATATATTCATTAAAATAAAAATAGCAATTTTATTTCATCATTATTTTTCTGTTATCTTGTTAACAGAAATATGAAGTAAAAAAATTAATTTGTTTCTTTAATGAATATCTTAATCCCAAGGGAACTAACTAGGCCCTCGATCTAAGAATTAAAATCTTTCCTGAAAAGACAAATGTATCCTGAAAATTTGTAAGTAATCAGTTTGTTGTCATGTGATGATGAACAGAGACTTTCACATTTATGTATAATGTTTCCCTTAAAGTTAAAGAACACAACTTTTGAGTTGCAGAATGACTAACACAAGGGCACCCCGAGTTTTCTTAAATTTAGCAGTCGGTCTCATTACAGTTAACTTATTCCGTGCATTATGTTGAGCGGACAAGTTTTCACCATGATAACATGCTGCTCCATTCTTATCTATACAGAAAGCAGATGATAATCATGTGCTATTTGGCACTCCAAGACTACTAACCACAAAGACAACAGATCAAAAATTAGTAACATTCAGTGCTGCCAGCTTTCTAGAACAGGCCAGCCTCCATGGCGCGAGTGGTAGCATCTCTGCCTTTCATCCGAAGGTCCCGGGTTTTAATCCTGATCAGGATATGGCATTTTCACACATGCTAGAATTCATTCATCTCAAAACTTTCTAGAACAGAAATGGCAGGCATTGAAAAAGTTGTGTTTTTTATGGGACACCTCTATAAGAGGTCTGTGTGTGTATTACACATAGGACACCTATATAAGAGGTCTATGTGTGTATTACACACTCACATCCCAATATGTGTACGCATAATATCAGTTTTGTCAGAGATTATAATCTTTGCAAAGCCCAAAACTTATCCAAGAACCTGTAACTGAGCCGAGAAGTCCCAGATTTAAATTAAATATATTTTATGGGTAATCATATTTTTTTTTTTACCTTAAAACATCTTTTGTCTTTTAACTTATATTTTACCCTTGTTAACCTAATTTTAACATTTAGGTTAACAGGTAGTTGATTTAAACAGAAATAAACACTTACCTATTATTAAATCTGCAAGCTCCAAAAAAGGCTATATTTTTTACCCCCAGTAGTTTTCTCTAGAAGTGATATTGAATTTTGCAATTGCATCCATGTTTGTTTTAACTCTGGTGGTATAATCCACATCTCTGGTGGTAACATCCAGCTAGCCCTTGTTTTGCTAAGTTTAAGATTATCTCTACTGTCGTTTGTACGCTCCCAACTTGTTTCAAGTTTTTAGATATTTTATTGATATTCACCATTTTTAAATTTTAAACAGTCATTCATGATCGTATTAATTATTGTATTAATATGAGATGAAATTATCCCATCGTTTAACAACAATTTTATAGATTGTACAACAGCGATTCATCTCTTGATGAAACATGTTGAATAAACTAAAGAGAGAAGAGATTAAACATTACTAATGACAATTGTACTGATGAGTCATGTTATTTTTCACATTAAACTACAGTATGAATATCTCTCTTTATATGAATTGTTTTCCAGTTTTGTTAATTTATTTATATGTAACAATAACAGTAATAATACCATTATTATTGTATAATCAAATTTTTTATTTTCATCGATTACCTAAGATATATTAAAATATTTTTTATATATGACTTGTGGTTTTTATTGGGACCACAGTGTTTAATTATAATAGTCATCATTATAAAATGTTTACGATAATAAAAATAAAATGTTGAGACTGATGTTTAATATATTTTGTTATAATCTAATCATTATTTATTAGAAATAAATAATGAAACTGTTGTATAAATATAATATTTAGCTACTTGTATAAAATTATTGTTAATAGTAAGTATAGTCTTAAATTATTTTTTAGTTCACTATCTTATGTTGTTTAATATTGTGTTAAAAGTATTAAATTGATTTGTTAATATTTTACCTTATTTTGTTGATTTTTTTTTTCCTTATTGAGCATTAAAAAATATCCTTTTTGTTGAATGATAAATCACAATCCACTGTCTAACATTTTTCTGTTTCCATTCCGAACCGTTATGAGCTTCAGATATAATGGAGGTGACATTTTAAAGAGCATTTTACAGTTTCTACTGGCAGAAAGTTTTGAAGATTTAGATAATCAAGATACCCTTAATTTCTTGAATACTCTTTATGGTAAGCGACAAATTTACAGAGAGCAGTAAAAAATAGCACTTGAATAGAAAAAGCCCTTTGAACACAAATGTGTTAATAAATTTATTTCCCAAAATATAAAATCATTGTAAAGTCTTAACAGGTAAACTCTAACAGGTTTGTATGAAACTATTTTATAAAAATCCTTATTTGTGCTGGCATTGATTTTAAGGTATTTCAGTTCTCTCTCAAACTATCGCATTTCTCTTGCATACATTCAACATAATTCTTCTACTGCAAATATAAATAAATAAGCTTCTATCAATATTCTTTGAGATTATTAAAAAAAAAAAAAAGAAAGAAAACGTAAACTTTGAGCATGAATGTGTCAACTAGGGTGATTTTAAGTCGGTAAAATATGTTTGTAAATACTTATGAACTTATTTAACTTAAACAGCCAACATAGAATGTACAACCATTTATTGGATTTTTTTTTATAAATTTAGTGAATGTAATGCTTGTTTTATTTAGCATGACAACTGGAATTACAGGGAAACACTATTTTAAAAATCCATTAACTTATTTTTTTTTAGAAATGATTTTTTTTTTCTATTTCATATTATTTCACTACTCCAAACCACTCGCCACCACTTGAAAAATTTTAATTTATGGTTAGAAATTTATATATTACCTTATTAAGATTTATTCAGATTACAATATTTATGCAGTAGAATTTATTACTAGTTAGCAATCAATCCAAATTTTTTTTTTAATAGATTTTAGTTCAGCTGTTTTTGTTATTATCCACATTACAGATCCTCTTCAATCTACAGCATTTACTTGTGATATTTTGAGAAACAAGCCAAGCAGCAATTATAAAAATATTGACAAATATAGTTTATAATAATTATTGACCTATGTTGTTCAGCATAAAATCTTTGTTAACTGATAACAGAAGTAATGTAATAAAAATTTTTTACATTTCCCTCCCATCATTGATTTATTTTTTGTGTAAAAAATAAATATTTAAAAAATAAAATAAATATTATAATAAATAATAAATAAATATTAAAATAAAAAATAAATATTTACAAATTTAAGTGATTTAGAAATGTAGATTACATTCCCCTACAAATGCAAGCGTGTGTGTACACTAAGAATATTTTGTGAGAAAATTCTATTGTAACGTGATATGAGTGCTTTTGTTTATATTATTGGAAAAGTTTTAATTGTTAGTAGTTATTAAATCAAAACGTTTAAGCTACATCCATAATCACCTTATTAAATAGGCTTTTCCATTACTTTATTACATTTTTTATTACCGAAAATGAGTTTACTGTATTATGATATGAATTATTTTTCACTAGCTAAATTTTACAATGTAATATGAGTTAAAATCCGGAACCACCGTTAGGTTATATCTTCAGAGGATGAGATGAACGAATTGTAGCGTGTGTGAAAAATGCCATGCCTGACCGGGATTTGAACCCGGGACCTTCCGGATGAAAAGCCGAGACGCTACCACTCGGCTACGGAGGCCGGCAATATGAGTTGCTTGTTAAGTCCAGATAAAATGTCAAAACTTTAGATCAGTGATTACATGCTCTGCTAGTGAACAGTGGTTAACCTCATTCAATTTTAATACAGCACACAAACATCAATTACAAAACAAACTCAGATTGTTTTCATTAAAGTGAAAACTCCAGAGTACTTCCATACCAGATTGTTGATATGCAATCTAATCTAGCCAGATCGCAATTTACTGTAATTTACATGTGTTTTTGGCTGTAGAAAAATCCTTTAAATGCTCTTCATTCTCCAACATTCCTGCTGAAAATCAAGAGGAGCATTTGTACTCTGTTTATATGTATAAGGGACTTGTTTCATATACTAGTGATTGAAGTGCCTATATGTGGTAATAACAGGCAATCTACTCTGAAATTTTAGATCTGATATCCTTTCGTTAATACGATTGTTAGAAGTTAAATTAAAATTATATACAATTAATTTAGTATAATTATTTTCTTTAATAAATGAAAAAAACATTTTAATAAATAAGCAGTAAAAAAGTTTGCATCCTGGAAAGGTTTTCCTAATCTGGTGACATCCTGCAATGCAGGATGTCACCATATTGCATACAGTTCTGTTTTTTTTTTTTTTTTTTTTTGCTCTGATTATTATGTAGACTGTCCTCGCAGCTCTCTTGGCTTGCATGGCAGGCCAAAGTCATTATGCTCAAATGCTCTCTTGGCCAGCATTGCAGGATACTAAGGTACAGCTTTTATTTATTTTATATGACATTTTCTGTATTTCTATAAAGTGTGGTAACATAATGGCCTCATTTAGAAATAACAACGACACAAGTCAGATACTATATGTAGCGATAAAAATTTATTCATACGTTAGATATTACTCATGAACCGAGAAGTAATTCTTTTGCTTTATCATAACAATGACAAAGATAGATTAATAGATTATCACTATTAAATGTTTATTGAAATGAATTTTGGTAACAATTTTGTTATAGTAGATAAAATTATATTTTATTTGATAACTAAACCAAAGTTTTATCTATTTGCATTCAAAACTAATTAATAAAAACATAATAACTTAACAACTCAAAACAATCCCTATTTACTGTACTTGTACAATAAACACACACTCTTGTTTTCACAAATTGTTTTTTTTATGTTGCTAAAATATGTATTTTCTAGACATTTTATTAATTTTTTACTACATATTGTAATTTTTATAATTATATTAAAATATTTCTCTATATGGCAACATGATAAAGTCATTGTTATGAAAATGTTTTTTAATCATATAGACATTAAAATTTTTTCTGTAACATATTACATTTCCAGTTTTTATTCCATGCTTTGTTTTAGACAGCTTTTATACTATTTTTTTATAATTGTAACAACATAGTATGTATGTACTAATATTAATATTAAAATGTTAGAAGTATTAAGTTAATATAATAAGTTATGATTAAAATAACTTGTACTTTGAATAGGCATTTACATCAGTTGTGTATGTGATGTATAAATAAATAAAGGCTGACTGGCACAACAGTGTCACAATGTACAGAGGGTTAATAATGTAAGCAATTGTGGCCTGCAGTGCAAGATAAAAGAGCTGTTAGTAGACAGGAATCTCTAAAATATGCAGAGTGCATAGAAGTCATCATGGCCTGCAATGCAGGCCAAAAGAGTGCAAAGGGTTAATAGTGTGCATTGAGCACAAGTTATTAAAGTACAATGAATTTCTGATATCTATCATTAGAATTTTAATTCACTATCCAGATAATGACATTTAATCATTTATTTAATGATTATTGCACTACTAATTTTATTAGTAATATGCATCAACACATTTTTATGGTTCAGATTGTTTAATAGCAAAATAATTGAAAAAGTAAAAAAGATAACCAAGTAAAAGAATGGTAACATTTATTTTAAACAGTCATTAGAAATACATCAAAATCACTATTTTACAGAAGTTATGTTAAAAATTGTACAATAGAATATTTTTCAAGTGGAGGCTAGCTAGTAAAATTATCTTTAAAGAAGTGATTCTCACTTACCTGATTAAAAAGTCACTTTTAATCGAATCACAAACAACTTTAAAAGTATTATATAGTTTGGAAATTTTATAAAGGCCAGTACAATATTGTCAAAAAAAATTTTTTCCCTTATACTCAATAAGTACTTTAGCTATTTTTACCTTCTCTCTAGGATAATGCTCCAGTAAGTAATTCCAAGATTTAAAATTTAATATTAGCAGTGAAACCATTGTATAGGCTTTGTATGTGTAGTAATGGGGAATCATCTCATCAAGCCCTTGTTCTGTACCAAAACACTGATTTTCAACGAGAATTCTTGCTAGTCTGTTTCCCTGAGAAATTTTACCTGAATTTATCTGAACTTTTCCTTTATGTATAAAATACATGTTACAGTCTTTTGTACCTTTTCTCACAATGATATTGCTAGGTAGAAACATTTGTCTTTTTAAATGAAGTAATAACTGATCCGTAAATTCCTTTTGACATCTTGAAAAAATGAAGTGTTCATTGATGTGGTGTTTATATAGTGTTATTAAAAGTTTTCTTTGTAATGAAAGCGGTGCTTGGGATAAAATTTCTGGTGTCTGCACCCCGCTATAATAATCCCATAAGAATCGTAAATAAGTTTTAACAGTGTTTAAGAGGAACTGGGCTAAAGTTTGAACTTTTAGTTTCAGTATAATGTCTCGTCTAATTTGTATGTAATTCAAAATTTCATCGAAGTAACTTTCAACGAGAAATAGAATATTTCCTGCCAGAATTGCTTGTACAATGAGCAAAACTGTAACTTGTAGAGATAGACAAATAATTATCTTCAGTCGACTAGCTGTAAGAACCATTTGTATAGGAAAACGCGCAAAACCGGCCACCATTGAAACAAGTACGTGCAAAAATAGAATTAGTCTTTCATATGTGGTTAATTCCTCCATATCCACAGAACTATATGAATACAAAACCAGAAAAATGCAGGATAAAAAATATATTATATTGTAAAAGTTAAATAATATATAAACTATTTTTGTTTTTGATTGTTTGACTGATATTTTTTTTGAAAACTCGTTCAAATATAAAATAAAATGAATATATCTAAATATTCTGTTAAATCGCAGTAATGCTAAAGCGTGAATTTTTTTTTCAAATACAAACCAGAGGGATTCAAATGGAAAAATTGTAAAAATATCAAACCAAAATCCAGCCTTTTGAGTTCTATAATGTAGTTTTATCCTGTTTAAATCTGTAACATATTCCCCTACTGAATCTTTATATGGTGTGTAACAGTTAATCACAATACAGGCCATTGTAAATAAATCAAGACTGTATGTCAATATTAACCCAGTAATCGTAAATTCATGGACTGAAATTACATAAATAGTAGTAAGACTTGACATTAGTGATGCCATAGCTTTAAAAAATTCTAATCTTGTTGATATTGATGAGCTGATTTTTAATTTTGTAACGGCATTTCTCAAACTTGCATTATCTTCAAATACATCTTCTTCCTCGACGATAAAATTTCCAGGAATCGCACAAATTCCTTGTTGTAAATGTTTTAAATGCTTTCTAACTAATTCTTTATAATGAGGATAAGCATCTAAAAATTCATAAAACTGTGTTGTCGGTAACACTAACACTTCAACTGCTGTATGTGCTATTACTGTTATGGACTGAAGAGTTGCTTTGACTTCATGCAAGTTGCCGAATAAGGTGCCTGCACCTAGGGTTTGCATTAGTCTTTGGCCTGATAGTACATTTATATATCCTTCATGTAATATATAAACATTTTTTTCTACGAAACCTTCATCTAATATATGTGAACCTTTATGATACACTTTTGCTTCAAAAATTAGCAAAAAACTTCTGAAAAAAGAAATATTTGTTTTTTCAAAAATTGCAGTTCTTCTTAGATTTATCCCATAGATTTGATGTATTATATCGGATTTAAGTGCATAGCTAAAACGATCGATCGTATGCCTTGGGCTTTGACCTTGATGTTGTTGCCAGAGTAGATTGTAGTACTCAACAAATTCATCTTTCAATTCTTTACTGACCGCAGATTCATTTAAAAATCTCATTAAAGCTTTTACTTTGCCCTGATATTTTAAACCAGTTTTTTGAAGAAAGACTACAGCGATTATTTGCCCTGATATGTATAGTGTAATAGCATAACCGAAAAAACAAGTTACAGTTGTGAATACCTGATTGTTATCCCACTGACTAAATGTTAATATGTTCAGTTGAGCAATGATTGTCGCTACATAGAACTGAAATAAAAGGTACATCTTTATCGGTGTCATAACACTACCAAAAATTATTGCATTGTATTTAATACTGGGGCAGTCAACCCCCCTCATTATGAATGTATTCTTGTCTGATTCTATTTCAGAATCTGTGATACAGTTATAGTTATATGAAAGTGAAGCGAAAAAGTTTATAATAACCATTAGTAAAATAAAATATTTTATTATAATTGCA
Source organism: Zanna intricata (assembly GCA_010016005.3). NCBI lineage: Eukaryota > Metazoa > Arthropoda > Insecta > Hemiptera > Fulgoridae > Zanna > Zanna intricata. The sequence continues at coordinate 22,247 of JAAAKQ030108081.1, forward strand.
TAAGGGCTGGCATCAACTTTTCTGTTGTTTATATAGTTCAGTAATCCATTGAGACGATAACACTGAAGAATTCTGTTATAGCATAACCAATACTCAGCTGTTTTAAACGAGAAAATATTTGAAAATATCATTTCAAATGGTAAACAGGCAATTATATCAGTTGTGAAGCTGTTTTTAAGGTAATGGATGGCAGTCATTAGTGGATGCTTAACAAGAATCCCTTCCTCATTGTAAAATGCTACATGTAAACGAAGGTAAATGTCGATGTATGCTGTCAAATCTAAAATTAAAAATAAACTTTTCTGGAAACTTGGATAATATAAAAATATTGATTTTGCAGGGAAAACTATACTACTGCATAATGCCATACAACTTCTGGTTATTTCCATTACCCATATCGCTTTACCTGATGGGAGAATTACTGTACGAAGAAGTCCATATCGTATCGATGTAAAATTACCTACTATTTTCTGAAACGGTTGCAGAAATTCTTTTTCAGCTTTAGAACCTACTACTAAATTGTAACCGAAGTGATAAAATGAGTCATTTGAATCATCTGTTTGTAGATGGTCTATTGTTGTTTCAATTATTGGAATATGAAATAACTGTGTGCATTTATTTTTTGTTTTATTTATCTCATTTTCAAATTCAGGAAACTTGTGTAGTACTTCCATTAGATCTTTTCTTTTAATAACAATAAACTCAACGTAAGTTATTGTTCTGATCGTTTTTATTATGGGTATATTCAGCACGACTTCCAAAGTATAACAGCTCCAACCCGGGCCTTTATTACCTTCAGATTCGCCTGTTTCTGAAGTTATTTGACAATAACCTTGTTTTATCACATACATGTATTCTGAACACATTCCACTGTAAGCGACTACTTCATTTGGTGGAAACAGTATAACCGTGCAAACATCTATGACTTCGTACAAAAGTTTTTGTCCTGTACCTTCAAATAATGGATTTTGCAAAATGAAATTTACCCACGCAGACATTTTAATCTCTTTCCTTAATTCTTTTGAAAGATTAAGACAATCGTGGGTTCCTTTAAAGAATTTATCGTTTACAGAATGTTTCATTATCCTTAATCTATTACATATTCTGGATTGCAATGATTTTGAAAATTTTTTATTTTCTATTAACTTTAAAACTTGTGAAATGACATCTTTGTTCAGCTCTTGTGATCTTGTTATGAGAATTCCAACTGAGGTGAGTCCTGCCAAAAAAAATGAATGTAAGAAAAAGTAAAATACATTCATTAATAGTACAGATATATGTTCCATTTTTGTGTAAGGAATAGTTAATTTTCCACCTTCACCAAATAATAACGTCACAGTATACCCGATGGTTTTGAAGATTACATAAAAGTCATTCAACTTTGAACGATCTTTACCTTCTATCATCATCCACATTCCATGTTCATCACATTTTCCATTATAACAGGATATCAGATTTAACACCATGCTCCAAAATAATACAACAACAACAAAATAACACATAAAAGTACTCAGAACTACCAGTTTTCTAAATGTGAAAGTTCGTATTATATAATAGTCAAAGAATTTTATAAATCTCCATGCTCTTAACACACAATTTATTTTCAGTAAACCCCATGTATTTATATCAGTTTTTTTATAGAATACTGCCAGAAAATTAAACGGAACACTACCTAATAAGTCTGCTTTATACTCGTTAGTTGTTATGCGATACAAAAATATATCTGTCACTGTTTTGTACATATGGTTCTTGAAAAACACAGCAAATGTACATTGCAAAATTAAATCAAGAATAAACATTAATTGTATTATTACAGATATTGTCATATGTATAACTTTTGTTTGATCGGCGATACCCACTTCATATGGTATCAAAAGCATTATGCTTAATACCATAATTGTTATGATAAAGTTCCAAATTTTAATGAAAGGAGAAATAGGATGTAATATTACTGGACAGCTTGTAGTAATAAATGATATCAATGTATCATTGTCTTTATCCTTGATGGTGACTGTATCTAAATAATCTGAGGTGGTTCCAATGTACTCTGATTTTGTTACATTCATTAATTTATTCATTCTGTCTAACATATCATACCTCGTGTGACGTTCTGAAAATTTTTTCCTTCTGATCTCTCTACTAACATGCTTTATTCTTTTTAATGGCCCGTCTTCAAAAAACCCTATTTTATGTGTTATCTCCTTTGATCTATAAATTAGTTTCATAGCATACAATTGCATTACTTTGTCGTACCTCTCTAAAATAGTCAAGTGGCCGTGTTTGGCCTCTGCTTTATATGTCTTTATTCCATTTAAAAATCCTGCTTTAGTTAGAATTTTTAGTTCACAATATGTAGCACATACTATTCTAACAGAACTCGGATAACTTATGAATAATGTAGATTCTCCGAAGCAAGTACCTGGGATAAGAGAAACTACAGGTGTACTAGATTCATACTTTGACATTATTTGAACTTTTCCTTTAGATATATAGAACATTGCATCCCTTAACATTCCTTTTTTATAAAGTACATCTCCTGAACAGTGGAAATGTGTCTTCATGTTTAGCGATAAAGATGCCAGAAATGTAATATCTTTATTTCTAAATAAATTTGAATGTTTAAATGATGGCCAATAAATGTCAAGACAGCAGTCTCTATATATTCCACTCGGAATAAGTTCTTTGATTTGTGTTTTTAATATTCCTTCCCTGTATGTCCACAGTGTATCATACCAATTCATAATCGCAGAATGTGTTGCTCTAGTGATATCAAATTTATTCATTTTTTTCTTAATACCATCTCTAACAGCATTGTAACTCACATTTCTCAGTTGAACATTTACCATAATGGCAGTTAAAACCGCTATAAGTATCAAGTTTATTACCATAGAAATCATCATGATCAATTGATAAATTATTGCTTTAAATATATTGTCGATGCAAAATGTAATTTGTCCATGAGATAATAAGCTGTTACTTGCTATATATATTCCTCTTAAAAACATATCAACTTGCGTCTTTATCCTCCAAGTAGTCAGCGTTAGATCGTTTATCATGGGCACTAAAGAGTATAACGCTTCATGTACATCAAGTATATTGCTGGACACTCTTAACCAAACTAGATTTGTAAATAAGACGCCAACTATTACATAGAGTTTAATTATGATTACGATATAAATAAAAAAAATGAATGTTATATTTAGGTAAATAGAATTAATTATATATTTGTAAATAATATATAGTCTGTAAAGTCTGAATGCTCTAAGTATGTGAAAGATTTGTAAAAATTTACTGAATTCGATTGAACCATAATAATCAAACAAATCCACTACAGTGACAAAGATTGTACCAACAGTTGTAATTATTGATAGTACTATATAAATTATACCGACTTCTTTATAAGGCTGAGTCAATCTTTTTTCTTCTGATATTTTATGCATCATTAGAAAAATTGAATCTATTGCGTAAATGCATTCACATAAAATAACAACAGACGATGTCCAAAAATTGACTACATTTATAGTCTCTATATCTGGAAATCTTGGATTAGGTTTATTGAAAAATGTAACATATAAACAAAAAACTATTTCATAAGTAGTTGAAAATGTCAAAACAACTTGCCATGGAAATAAGAAAGGTAATATGATTAAATTTTTGAAATATCTCCTTTTCATAGTTTTTGTCATAGACCCTCTGAATGATAATGAAAAATTACTTTGAATTTTCTTACCCATGAAAACATTAGCATCCGTCATGTCTTAACTGTTAAATTATTCAAGATTATGTTAAATGACTTAAAAGTTGAATATTTTATATTGAATCACATATGTTGTTATGTTAAACATTAATTACAACAATGTTTTTTCAGCTGATACTTTTTCCAGCCCTATTTAATTGAAGTAAATGTGGTCAACATGTGATTTTCTACTGTTACAGATCCATCTACTGGTGTTTTTTAATCACATATTATTTTAAGATATCAATCAAGTATATTCAATTAAAAAAGGTATTACAAAATTATTGAGAAGTTAAAAGTATTTTGAATGAAGCAAACTATGAATATAAAAATATATTTCATTAAACTTTATTAAAAAAAGAAAACTTTTTGAGTATATTCCTCAACAAATTTAAATACCTATAATTAAATTTTTATCACATAGTTATACACATTATTTTTTTATTAAGATCATTTACCTATGACAATCAGCAACTGCAGTTAGTGAAATTTTTTTTTTTTTTAACATTTCAGCTCTATTTTTCTGATATATTATATATATATATATATATATATATGAATTTGTATTGTAAATGAGGAAGAAATAAATAATTTTACACCTAATTACTGTTTTATTCATGCCTTCTTTATCAAACCACAGCATACAATACTGTACACAGCAATACAACTTATAATTTGCAGATATATATTTTCTGTAGTCCATTCTCAAAGGGAAATATATTACATCGTCTATATACATTGTAATAAATCTGTATACGTGTAGACAATAAATTTGTATTAAAGTTTGAACAAAGCGCAAAATTTTTCTGCTGGTGATAAAATTTTAAAATAATAAACATTAAACATTTGTTTTTAATAATATTAGGTAATATTCTTTGTGCTTTAGACTTCATTTTATTTTTAGAAATTTGTAATAAAGTTTGTTCATCTGAGATTTATCTTAAGCTTTTACTGAAAAGATGGATGTGCATATTGAGCAAATCCACATACTCTACCAGACCTGGAATGAGCCATTACTACAGAGAGTACTTCTATTAGCCCTTATGTTCTATGAAAGGTATAAAAAAATATGGTGTAAAGGATTCGTACTTGTCTTCAGGAAAATTGTGAATATTTAAAACACATGCTGTAAAACATTACTAGTTGTACAAAACTACATTCAGTGAATCAAATCAAATGTGAGTATCTCCATAGTGGAATTACTTATAGTGCATAGTACAATGATGTGCACAATAAAATTATTGTACTTAAAACGACAAAATTATTACATTATTCGTACATACACCTTTTAATTTTAGCTTGCAGAGAATTATTTCTTTCTATTGCTAAAGAATGTGCTGAATGTGTTTATAATGTCACAATTGAATCATTTTTAGTTTCAGATCATGCCAGGATGTTGTTTTACCTGTTAAATTAATACATTTAAGCACTTTTCATATATTATTAAGCATGAAAACAGAAGGTTGTAAAAAGTTTATAAAATTCTGTTTAGAAATTACAGATTTCAGTTGATCCTAGTAGACAATGTAAGCAAAAGTAAAAAAATATTTTTTCTTAAAAAAATAGGTAAGTAAATGTGAACTGATGATATAGTACCAAATTCTTGACTAGAAATGATCAAGACAGGGTTTCTTGAATACTACTTTACATTTTTAAACTAATAAAAACTAATAATTAAACTAATAAAAATGAGAAAATGTATAAATGTTTACAGAGTATAAAAATTAAAAACATTGTCACTTTGGTTTACATCTTTTCTGATTCGCTGAGATAATGTTTTGACACAGTTTTGAAAATCATTAAAACTTTTCTGTAGGCAACAGTGTTATCTATAAATACATATTTTGAAACATTCTAACCTCCTTTCTCTATACATAAAATAATTTTAAAAATTTCTAATGAACCTTTTCTTCTAAGGAGAGAGTATTTTAAAAATTGCGCCATAAAGAGTCAGATTAAGCTTTATTAAATTTATTCATCTGAGAGCGAATATAAACTTTGAAACTTAACACGTTAAATTATATACTAATTTCAGTTTTATTGGAAAGAAATTTAATTGCAGTACAAACTTTATTATTGCTTATTCAGTGATATAAAATCCCCCCCCCCTTATTAAACAATAGAGAACTAATAAGAGTAAAGGATTAATTCTCTGATTTATTTACTTACTTTGTATTCTCCAATACATGATTTTACTAAAACAGTCTACATCCCATCAATATTAGTTTACGGGTTTACAGCTGATGAGAAGTTAACAGTAGGTAACACTGGAGAGTTGTCTGCTGTGATTTTCCGTGAGGGTCGGGTTAGCTAGTAGCTTTGATATCCTAATTTAACCCTATTATTCTTGTAACAGTTTTGTTTTAATATTACATAGTTACAGTAGGTTTTGCAAGGCCTTGCCATTGAAGATATTAAAGTTAATTATTTCTTGTGCGACTCAGTTTCGTTGAAAATGGCGGCGAACCTTGATGAGGAACAGAGTCTTCGTGAATGTGAGGCTTATGTTCAAAAACATAATATCCAGCAAGTATTGAAAGATTGTATAGTGCAGCTTTGTGTAAGCAGACCAGATAATCCTATATCCTTCTTGAGAGAATATTTTCAAAAACTTGAAAGGGTAAGTTCAACGTATGCAAGTTTTATTTAAAATACATGTTAAATGTCAAATTCATTTATCTCTATCTCTTGTTTATTTCATTACATTTTAAAAACTTGTTTACATTAAGACACACACTATATATTTATTACATTTTTTTTTTTTATAGTTTCTGAGAATTGATCTGTTTTTATTACGATTTTTTTTTTTTTTTGTATATCTAAGGTTATAAAAGTTGTAGATAAATTTGGTGTTATTGGCATTGACATTTGAAAATTATTATAATATTTGGTGTTGTTAATCATTATTCAACCATCATTATTGGTTTACACATTAATTTTGTTACATATTTTTTTTAGATCATTTTACTTACTAGTAGAGATTTAAAATTGCATATTAGTAGTGGTTGAGATTTAAAATTGCACATCAGAGTAGTTGAACTACTGAAATTTGTATCATTATACAAATTTAACAGTTATTTCGGTTATTTTAGATTAATTTAATTTATATTTTATGAAACTATAATTTTATCAGTCCCTATTTTAAAAATTTTGTGTTAATTGAAATTACAGTGGATATGAGACTCCTTTAGGATTTATCCTTAAGTAAGGATTTTAATTGATTATCATTATTGAATTGAATTAGGAGTTTTTTTATTGGTTAGCAGTTTTTTAATTTTTTTTAAGATAGGACATTGAAATTGATACTGCTGACTGCTCACTTTTATGATGTCTCTCTTTAGTTGTTCATAAAATTATATATTATTATTTTTTTTGGAGTTGTATTCTTTAGTCATATGAAATACCAATAAAATGTTTAAACTCTTTGCTATATTGTTTGTAGCTACAAATTTAGTTAAATTTTGTTGTCATTCTAAAAGTAATTCAGTATTTGTTCTTTAAATAATCAGACTTCTTTTCTTAAGACTAACATTAATTTTTCTTGCTAAATTCACATTATGTCTTATTTAGCGCAAAATACTTCTCTAATGTGTAGTGCAATTTCTGTTGGCTGGCCTTGATTTGGATACTCAACCATATTTAAATTAATTAATCTTGATTGTTATCCAGTTCAAAATTTTATTATATATCTGTTTTGGTTAGAGAGCTGTGTGAACAACTCTGAATTTTTGTGTTTAAGAATTATAGAATAGGTAATTAAGTTTGAAATTTTGTAGTGATAACAAAAAAAAATATGTACAAATGTATAAAATGAGCAAGAAAATAGTACAAAATTAAGAAAAAAACTGTTAGAGAGTTGAAAATTTTCATGGGGAAGTCCCAGTTATGTAAAAAAAGTTGATCTAATTAGAAAAGAAATTTGGTACTTACATATTAACGCCACTGCAGCTACCTAACCTCAACTAATAACAAAAACTTTTTTTATTCTTTAAAAGTATTTTACTGTTAATTAGTCGAGGTTAGCAAGCGTAAGTTAAGTTTGGTTGATTGTATTATATCGATATCTGTAATTATAAGCTATAATGCATATATTTTTAATATGTGAAATATGTTAATATGGCGGCAGTGGCGTTAATACGTAAGTACCAGAAATTTTGTTTTTCTTTCAGTAATTAAAAAATATTCAGTAAATTTTTCAAAAACTTGTATAAGTTTAACATATGTTACATTTGTTATATTTAAAATACATGTTAAATGTTGAATTCATTTTCCACTCGTTTATTTCATAACATTTTAAAAACTTGGTTAAAAATTTTATAATGTAATTAAATAACAAGACCAAATGTGATTAACACTCACTGTATATTACTATAATGAGTGCTAAAATGGTCTCGTAAATGTAGAAAACTTTAGAAAAAAAGAGCATTTCATACATGAAACATTGAACACTCTTGGCCGTAGGGCAATGACAAACTCACAGAGCTAATTTTACCATGCTACATTGATAATAAAACAGTGAAATGGGCTGCTGGCAATTGTATAATTAAAGACAGGCAATGATTGATGATTGGTTAAAAGAGAAGTTGAGCTACCTGTTTTAAATTTGCAACCTTCATTTTTATTTATTTTCAAATGTTTTAATAGTTAAGCTTCCATAACCAGATTTTGTATATTAATATGTTCTTTTTTATTATTATTTAGCCCCTTGTGTTATTTCGAAAGACAGTTTTTTTGTTCAGAACAATTTTGAACATGGTTAAAGTGTCCATATGCAGCTCTAATAAAGAGTAACTGTATATGATAAAAATTACTTTATAGTTCCAACATTATTAGTGTAAATTATTAGTCTGTAATCAACATTAGTAAAAAGAAGTGTTGCTGAACACCATTGCAATCCTTTCTCTGCTGCAGTTTTTCTGAGGGTGACTGGTGATTTTCAAAGTATAAAAATGAGATAGCTTCATGTACTAAAAGTATTTATATTGCCTAAAAATTTTTTTTGTTTCACAACTTAAACAAAGTGATTCCTTAATATCAGCAAAATGCTTACGAGTAGTATCAGAACACAGGAATCTGGTGATAATGACCGATCTCAAAATGAACACAATCCTGATTATTTACAAATTTTGATGTAACTATTTTTAATGTTAACTTATATTTTTCATTTCTCATATATATATTGTCCGTTGTCCAACTACCATAAACATTAAATTAACCACCGCAAGCTGTCATTAAGTACATCCAATTTAATTTACAGAAGAAAAAAATTACACATTTATATTGTTTGTATTATCAGGAAAGGGGTTATGTAAAGTACAACAAACTTTGTTCAAAAATATGTTCATTGAAAATAATATAACAATAATATAGTAGGCTAATTCATTCCTGTTGGAAGCTAAACATTTTAGTAAACAGTATGGTTTTCATCAAACGTTTTGAAACTGGAAGAAAATTCAGTTCAGCATAACAGGAAGTGTGCACATGTATACAAAGTATGTGCTTTCTAAGTTGTGTATATATATTTAATATTCTAATAGTATGTATTTGAAATTGTTAGTACTAATATATAATCCACTAAAGTAGATATTGTAGTAATCTGTAATGTGTTGTTAGATTAGAGACACGGTGTACATTATTAAATATGAATGAAGTAGCATCCTACAGCAAAGATTTACATAATTTTGAATGAATAATCTCTCATGTATTTTTGTGATTTTGGGATCAACATATATACAAAATTTGTATATATGACTATATATTGACTTTACTAGACTTTTTTGTTCGTTTTAGATCCATGATGAATAAGGAAATAAAACCTGTCGGGACATCCGTTAAAGATCTACAACTAATGATGATTTGTTCTTTTATTGATCAATAATTTGTTATAGACAGATAGATTTTAATGAAAATTAGATACTCATAGTTATGACAAAATATAACAAGTAGGTTTGTAAGAGACCTATAGGAAACTTTTTTTAAATGTAAGCTTTGTATTTAACGTGTATAGTTTGTGTATATTTGAACATGTAGGGTAAAACCATACTTCATGGAGAAACCTTATATGATATTAGCACTATGATTGTAGGAAATATTTTTATAAAAAAAAAAAAAAAAAGCAGAGGTGTTTCATGTTTTACTTCACTGAAGAATTTCTTTCCTTCCTGATTAATTGAACTGATGATTGTAGATTTAGAATTAGCTGTAAGTTTAACTAATTAATCATCTTATACCCGATGGTAGTCATCAGCTTTCTGCAGTAATTTTAAATTATTTTTTGCATTAATTATTGCAACAATTGCTACATATAAATTATATGTTTGCTTTACATATAAAATTTTGCAATAATGTTATATATTTTTATCAAAATTTTAGAGCACATTTTCATATATAAGTTAAGATCTATAGTGGATTAGTGGACAGTGTTAATTTTGATGTCTTATGAATTCCTAGCAATTAGCACTCTTTAAGCAATTAGCATTCCTTAAGCTATTTTAGCACTCAGATTAATAGTAGAAGGAAGAATAAAGAAAAACAAACCAACATACATGGCATTTATAGATTTAGA
>JAAAKQ030108093.1:2806-14156 GCA_010016005.3 Zanna intricata
GAAGAGGTTTTTATTTTTTTTTAAGAATAAGTGACTAATCTTTTTAGCAAAGACTATACATTCATATTATTATTATTATTATTTCCCTTCAGGGGAACACATGAACTTGAGCCAATCATGGCTTTACTTTCTTCTACTATTTTCTTTTTTCCCAAAACTTCTTCATCCGTTCACTATGTTTCTTCTTCCTCAACTCCATCCATCTTCTATCATTTCTCTTTTTCACCCTTATTCAATTTCTTTATTTCTAATTTCATCCCTAAACTTCCTTCTGTCTATTTTTTTCTTATTCTGAGATATTCAATTGTTTATTTCATATAGTTTTCCAATGCAAAAATATCTTCATCTTTGTTAATGTCAGCTTATCTGCAAAGTCCAAATATTTCACGGTAATTCTATTTCCTTTCTGTTTTCTGATTTGGATGTCTTTTATTTGCTTCTCCCATTCTCTTATTACCTTCTCCAAGACGATGCTTAACAAAAGTGGAGATAAGTCATCTCCTTGTTGGACTCCTGTACATTCATATATATATTTATTTATTTATATATAAATAGATGAAAATTTTACATTTTTAATTCTCTATTTATGATTTATATGATCCATACTTCTGTTAGGAAAAGAATAACCTGACAACTGATTTTTGTGTCTTGAAAACTCTTGCTGACTTTTTGAGGGATTCTTAAGAGAAAATATTATATTTTAAATGAGAAAATACAAAAGCTTAATAAATATTTAATAATGATGATAACATTAGCTTTTTATTACGGTGCTTCAAAACAAATCAATATGGTTTGATTTTGTTGTAAACAAAATGAATTTGATCATCAAAAGAGAATTTGTCATCGTAAAAACAACTAAAAATTTCACTTTGGGCAACCAGAAACAGTACTGTCATAATTAATAAGAATTTTATACATGAAATTAGCAATTTTATATTTACTGGTACCTTTTCATATACAAATTTTAATATAAGATATTTTATACATGTTAAGTTCAGTTGCACAAAGTCAGCAATTTCATCAATTTTAATCAATGATTTTCTGAAATGGTATCAAGGATTTTTCATTTATTACAGATGTTATCTCTTTTGGTCATGCATTATTGATCATCTTTTAATTTTGTGCAACAATTTTTTAAAATATCAAATGAAATATAAATAATAAATTTTGATAGTGCAGAAATGATAAAAATAGCATTAAATTCTGTGTTAATCTCTTAAGTTTTTCAAAAAAAAAAAACATACTCACTTATGTGGTTCTCATTTCCCAAACCCTCCCCCCAAGTAAAAAATAAAAAAAAGAGTTTTACTTTTGAGTGTTTGTAATAAATGAACTTATTGGTATAATATCTGGAAGTTTTAAGACGAATCATGCAAATGTTGGTACTAGTTGGTTATTTTATTAGTAATCTGTATTGTTGCCACTATAGAAAATTATCAATATACTTTCATGTGTATTAAGTTTTAAATGAATTGTCATTTTACTTCCTTGTACAAAAAGGAAAAGAAGAATATTGTGATTACAAAAAAATGTAGTTTTCAGATTTCAATGGAATTATCCATTTTAACTATCCCTTAATCCATTTTGATAAGTTTTGGCGTGACGTCTGTACGTACCTATCTCGCATAACTCAAAAATGATTAGCTGTAGAATGTTGAAATATTTAGGACTCTTGTAACATCTAGTTGTGCACCTTCCCTTTTAATTGCAATTGACTGAACCAAAAGTGTCCAAAAGCCCAAAATCCAAAACAAATTTGGATTTTGGACTTTTTCTTACCTGCAGTAATAGCCTTCATTGAGAGCTTTTCAATGATATATATATATATAAATCAAAAGTGGTACTTATTTTCACTGGTTCCAGAGTTATAGCCAGATAAAATTTTAATTAATAAAATATTTGTTTCTTACAAGGTGAGAGGGCACATTGATTCAAATCAGACCTCATCTCCTTTCTTTTTTTTAATTTTTTTTTTTTTTAACTTAAATATATTGATTTATTAATAATTATCAACCTCTGATTTTAAAGAATTTTACAGTAAATAATAATAATAATATATATTCAAATGAAGTTACAAACATCGTAATTTTTACAATAATTTAACAATATTATATCAGCAGTATTGTAAATAATATTATGTCTGATAAGTATATTTATTAGATAAGCATGTCTTTTTATCACAAATACAGGTCACAATTGGTCAGCCATTCCAATGCTTCAAGGATAAGATCATGGATGTCTTGTAGCAAGCCTCTAAAATATATATTTGGACAAACAAGGGCCAGATGAGTGATCATTTGCTCTTCAGCTCTACATCAGTCACATCATGGGCTTTCCGCATCTCCCCATTGGCTCAGGTTTTTATTGTAGGTACCATGATTTGTGCAAATCTTATTGCTTTTGTACCACTATCTTCTGGGAAGGGTAAATCCTGGTACCCTCAGAGTTGGATCCGTCACAAGGTTCAAGTTAATGATATTCTGACCTTGCAATAGTGATGCCCAGTGATCCTTTGTGTTGAAGTCGTTGTTCCAATCAGCAGCTGCTGCAGGAGAGTGTCTGGACTTCAGTCTTGGGTGCTGTTTGAGAAAATCTATATTGACATGAATAGGTAGAGATGGGTTAGCATTGTATTTTTCCAATTGTGATTTGAGGGCTGCCAGTTGTCTAGTTCTGGGAAGTTCAATATTACTCAGCAATGGTATTCACTGAAGAGGAGTTGTTTAATGGTTTCAGTTATCGTTCACATGGCCTGATTCAGTTGTGTGTCGACAAGTTTGAGATGGCAGCTATTAATCCAAACAGGAGCACAATATTCTGTGGTTGAATGTATGAGGGCTAGTGTACTGATTCTTAGAGTTTTGGTGGTAGCTCCCCAAGGCGAATTGGCCAGCTTCTGAATCAGGCTGGCTCTAGTTTTAACTTTAGCCAATAATTTTTTAAGATGTTGTTTAAAGGTAAGTGTTCTGTCAAGCATGACACCGAGCCATGTCGGGAGCAGGTAATGTTTCAGTGCGACTCCTTCATAGGCAAGAGTTTGTTGAGCTTCCCTGTTATTAAGATATAAAGCAGTGACTTAGTTTTATTTGGACTTGAGTCCCCATTTTTTTAAGTATTTACTGATTGTGCCAAGGTCTTATGTTAGTACAGCCTCAGTTTGGGCTAAGTTCGAGCTTTAGGTACCAATGGATGTATCGTCTACATACATGAATTTTTGAGATGTAGTTGGTGGTATATCTGACATATAAATATTTAACAATAGGGGTGTCAGTATGGATCCTTGTGGTAGGCCATTTTTCAGGCTGTAGAAAATGCTTCGCTTTCCATTGAGCTGTACTTGGAAAAGTCTGTCACTCAGCATCTCATTCAGTAAATTAAGGAACAATTTGCAAGGAAAAAGCTGATACCACCTTAAGCAGAGGTCCTTCTTTTCAGACTGTACATAGGCTGAACTTAGATCAATAAAAGCAGCAGGTATTTTAAGCCTTTGTTGAAATCCTTTTTCTATGTAGGTTGTAAGCAAAACGACTTGATTGCAGCAACTTCTACCTGGCATAAAACCAGCCTGCTCCACTAGTATACCATTACTGATAATGGCTGGTAGACGCACAAGTAGTATTCTTTCTAAGATCTTGAGACATACGCTTAAAAGTGCTACTGGTCTGTAGCTTTTGGATTGAGCGATGTCCTTAGAAATGGCAATTACTTTACTTTTCTTGAAAAGTTTTGGTAACTTACTCCTTAGCAGGATATCATTATAAAGATTTAAAAAATCATTGTTTTGTGTTTGGATCAATGTGTTTAATAATCTCAGGATATATGTTGTCTAAAGCAGGTTTTCTACATTTTGTTAAGTTGATTGCAGCATTGAGTTCTTCCATTGTGATACGGCCCATAATGGGAAGGATTTGTTGATGACTTTTATGAATCTGACCAGTTGCATACCTCACTTTTGTCTTGTGTGTCTTATCAATAATGATCTTCAATAGGTTCTTAATTCTTTTGGTTATGGTTTCTGGCCTAGAAGTGTTAGTAGTAGCAACAGATTTTTTATTTGACTGGTTTCAAGCTTTTGCAATAAATTCCTTGCTGTCCTGCTGCTATGCTTAAAGTTGAGGCTCTCCAGCGTTTCTTTCCATCTGGCTATGTTGTTTAGGGCTTTTAGCAATTGCTCACCTATTGCCTGGACTCATTCGTAAGCATTGTACAGTTTTTGACATTCTTCATTCCAACAGGGAATGTAGGATTTTTTATTACTCCTCAGGAGATATATTTTTTGGCAGAGCTCATTACTAGAGCAACAAATTTTTCATAGTTCTCTATTTTTGATGGGATCCACTTGATGCCATCCTCTAGATGCTTATTGAATTTATTCCAGTTGGCTTTCCTAAAATTCCATGTAGGTAAGGGAAGAGAACAGTTGATGGAAATTGTTGTTCCTAAAGTGATGACTTTTGGTCTGTGTTGAGAATTTGGAAAGTTGTCTAGTACTTCTCTAAAGCATGGTGTAAATGTGCGCCTGTGGTTATGAAAGTTTGGTTAGGTTTGAAGCCCTTCCACCATCTTGCAGAATAAATGTGGGTTTCTGCTTAGCATCAAAGAGTAGTTTAAGGTTGCTTCTCTCTGCCCAGTCTACTAGGTTTATGCCTTGTGTATTGTTTTCATTATATCCCCAAATTTGGTGGTGTGAGTTAAAGTTTTCTGTATACATTGAAAGGTGATTAAAAATGGGGATTATGCCATTAGGCCACTGTGGATTTGGAGATTTATAAATATTGATGATTGTCGTTTCTTCAACTTTTATAGCTAGTACAAAAAGATCATGCGAGGAAGATGAGTTGGTTATTGATACATTATCAATACCTATTCTAACATATGTAACAATTCCATATTTTGGATGATTTATTGCTGCCGTGAGATTATTCTCTGCTATATATCCTTGTGATTGAATTTTACAATTGTCAACTGCATGTGTTTCCTGCATGTAGTACAAAAAGATCATGCGAGGAAGATGAGTTGGTTATTGATACATTATCAATACCTATTCTAACATATGTAACAATTCCATATTTTGGATGATTTATTGCTGCCGTGAGATTATTCTCTGCTATATATCCTTGTGATTGAATTTTACAATTGTCAACTGCATGTGTTTCCTGGATTATAATAACATCAAGTTTAAATTTAATTGCTAACTTACTAATGTATTCACTCTTGCTTTGGCTGATGCTTTCTATGTTAATTTGACATACTGTTATTCTGGAGCCAATTGTCAAGAAGTCCTGAGAAGGACTGTTACAAAGTTTTGTTTGCCTTGTTTTCATTGCATTATTTTTGCCAGGAGATCAAAAAAATGAAAAGACAGTATGCCAGTTCTTTATCACTGCTCATTTAGTGTTAACCAGAGGGCATGTGTAACATTCTGTTATGGATGTGAACAGCTTTACTCCCCATAATAATAATAATAAAAACAAATCAGAAGTTAATAATAAAATAAAATTTTATATATTTTTTATTTTAAAAAAATGTCTACCGACTACATTTTTTAATTTGGTGGAAAGTTGAACTTTTCTGGAGGTTGCAGGTTCTAATCCCATTCAGGCATGGTATTTTCACACACACTACAAATCATTCATCTCCAACATCTGAAGAAATACTTAACGATGGACTTGGAGGTAAAAAAGAATTATACTTTCCTAATGATATAAAATTGATCTATAGTTAAGAAATGATCTATAAGAGACATTTTGCAATTAAAGTCCGCCTTTAATTAAAAAAAAAAAGTTAAAAAATTTTATTGTTCAGAAAAAAATTTTTTTTTTGTAGGGTTGTTATAAAGTAAGTTTAACATTAAAATTATATAAAATTGATTGAAAATTAATTTTTTCATCCTTTTATCAAATGCTACCAATTCACATAATAAAACAAAAAATATTTTTTTAAAAAAGTGGTAGAATCCAAACAAAACATTTAAAACTGCGTTGTGGAAAAATATTTAAAAAATAAGCTTTTAATTTGTTTAATGGATTTGAAATGAATAATGATTTGGGGAGAACCAATTCAACAGTTTTACTAACAATAAAAAAAAAATGCTGTTCAATCGTCGTACAACGAGCGCATATTTAAATTGACCGCTTTTAAAAAGCACAGACCATCTTAATTTAATTTTTGTTATTATTCCAGCACATGATTCAATTATCTTCAAGAATGTGAAGAAGTATCTCTTTTAATGTTGATTGGAAATTCAATAGAATATTATAACATTAAAGGTTATCCAGATGTTAGATATTTAAATATTTCAATTTGAAATATTTTTCTTGAATTTAATTTTTCTGAAATTTGTATAGAAGACGATCTGTGTAAAAAAAAAGTTGTAACTCTATTCTCAAATAAAATAAATCATTGCAATCTATCTCTAGTTCAGTTTAAGATATAACCAAACTGTTCATTAAATTGTTTATTTACAGTTCATTCTATTGAAAGAGACAAATTATAGTGCTGCATTTTTATTTTTTTAGCATATACTAATATGGTGTTCACTTAAGAAAGGTTTTCGCGTACAGAAAGTAAAAAATCTTTTAAAAATACCATTATTTAAAATATTAATCTTTTCGTTTATAAATTTGTAAATAACATATCATTCGAAAAATGATAATAAGATTAATTTTGCAGTTTACTTATCCCAATACCTGGCTTAAAAATGGCGGTTTAGTATTTTTCATAAAGTGTACCTCTTAGCTACAAAGCCAGCTAAGAGAGAAGTACTTCAAAGCGATGTGACGTATCACTCATGTGCACCTAACCTCCTTAATGTAATACGTGGTGTTTTTGAGATAAAGTATTATTTTACTTAGCCTGTGCATGTAACTGTTAATTAAAATTAATCAAAATGACTTTTGATTTACTTACTTTATTTATTAGTTGTCTTATTTTATTTATATTTTGTTTTGTTGCGGTAAGTTTGATGTCCGTGCGGTGACTCTGTCTAGTATTATTGTATTTAAAATATAATAAAGTGGAATATATCTATGGTGAATCCATAAATATGGATGAAACTTGTTTTATTTAATTCTTATCACTAAAAGTTGATCGGCTTTTGGTAACAGTAACTCCCCAATTTTTTTTTTGACATTTCTGTTGAGCAGGTTTGAGAATTAATTTTTACTAGCTTGCTGCTATTTATATCTACATTTACCTCCTAATGCAGTGTATAACACAAACCTGAGAGCTCATAGAACGTTTTAGAGATTAATTCTTACAAAATGATTTTTATAAATTTATATTTATGAATGGTCCACCAAACCTAACTTCATGTATTATGTATGAAGTGATATTTTCAGTATTGTCATCCATACTTGGTAAAACCATAAAATTAATGTTCTATCATCTGTAGTTTTTATGGTTTTAGCGACTGATAAATGTTTTTTGAATTACTTTACGTCTGGAGCAAATTTACTTATCTGAGAGCAGTGTGGTTGTATTATTGTATTGTAATCCTGACTAGAACCTGAAATGAATATTTATTTGATTTCCCCATATGAAATTAATAATTTAATTTCTTAATACTTTCATTGACTACTAGCCTAGAGCTGTTGAGATTTGAGTTTAGCATTAAAGAAACAGAATTAAGTAAAAAACTTAGAATTAAGTTATATATTTTGTATGATACCGATGAAATTTAATGTAAATATATATTTTTAAACTTGAAATCATATTTCCTCAGTGCAACTGATTGTAATTAATTAAATTAGATACCTATACTTAATATATATATTGAAAAATATATTAATTGGTTTCTGTTTATTCTGGAGTCTCCAGACATCTAGTGCAGCTTCCTTGATTTCGGACTCAATTGACACTGTAACTTTTATTAATGCAATGAGTTTACCTGGAGTTTGTTACATTTGTGGATCATCACTATAAAATATGT
The DNA here is from genome assembly GCA_010016005.3 of Zanna intricata. Lineage (NCBI taxonomy): Eukaryota > Metazoa > Arthropoda > Insecta > Hemiptera > Fulgoridae > Zanna > Zanna intricata. Next base: position 10,737 of record JAAAKQ030108093.1, read on the forward strand.
TAATTGACAAAAAAAAAAATTAAAAACAATTTTTTAAAATATGTTTTTATTTAAAATTTATAAAACAATGTATGCACTATGTATGCAAAATATTAAATCTGTTAATAAAATTCATGCGTAATGAAAATTATATAAGAAATGATTTTGAATACTGTTTTTCTAACAGGTTTATATATTCTTACTATTTACCTACTTACCTTATAGTCTTATGAAAATTTTGCTTATAATTTATAATAAATTATTAATACAGTAACATAAAATACTGCTATTAAAAAAAAATTTTAGTTACTAACTGAACAGAGTGTATTGTCATCACCAATTCCTTACAGCCACTCATAAATACCAACGACAGAAGGCAGTAAATCTACATCCAGTGTTGTTTAATTTTATTGATGTAAAGAAACCAATTCATTAAATGATCTTATTTGTCGATGTCCATGATGGAGTGATAGCATCTTGATTTGTCATTCAGAGGTCCCAGGTTAAAATCCCAGTCATGCTTGGCATTTTTCACTCATTACAAAATTCCATCTTTTATGCCAACAAAAACTTCCAGATTATGTGATTATATCTTCAAGCCAAAAAATGACTTCTGCCATTGACACATAACCCTTACAATCTTTAATGTTTTAGATATCTAGATCTAACAGAGTAGATCTAGAACGATAGATCTACAAGGGTAGATCTAACAGGCAGAGCTCTGTGTTAGACAGTACAACTGTATTACTACTGTGAAGTGCATGCATTATAATTTTATAGTTCAACACCTGGTACATAAAAGGGAAGAGCATCTAAGAAATTAAAGAATGTGAAGTAAGGGTTAATTGTCAATGGCAGAAGTCATTATTTTCATTTTTTCGCTTAGAGATATCACCATATGAGTTTGAAGTTTGTGAATGGGATATGAAGTGCAATTTTGTAGTGAGTTTAAAATGCCATGCTTGACGGATTTGAACCCAACACCTTTAGATAAAAGGCCGAGATGCTACCACTTCACCATAGAGATTGGGCAAATGAGATTGTTTAATAAATTAGTTTCTTTACATTAGTAAAATTACACAACATTGGATTTTATGTCTTTATTGCGATTTACTGTGTTCTGTTGTTGGTATTTATGAGTGGATGTTGAAATTTGTGATGAAAATATACTTTGTTAAGTTAGTAACACAAATTTGTTGTTTTTGTAACATTATTTTACATTACTGTTTTTTTTTTAATAATTAATGTTTATTATAAACTATAAGCAAATTTTTACTTTTTAAGTTTTACTTATTTATTATTTTATTTTTTGAATCATTATTGGTAACTATAGGACCATGTTTAATAATTAATTTCTTGTTAATCTCCTGTTTGTCATACTCTCTTTCACTTTCTAGTTGTGTTTCTTTTTCTCTTCTATTTCTTATTACTACACTCCTTATTTCATTTCTGGATTTCTTCATAGTCCTGTACTGTTTTTCTGAGTATATTTCTGTTCTATAGGCGTTTATGTTTTATATCTGTAATTCTAAAATGTTTGGTTTGTTTCAACCATATGATATTAGTTTTGTTAACATTATATTTATCAAAAATTCTCTTGGTTAGTTTATTAACGCTCATTCTTGGGGTAAATGTCTATAAAAGACTAATCTTTATTTTTGTATGGTGTCTATGAACGAGTCTGTCTTGTTTTAAGGTAGTTTAATGAAGTGAGTTAAATAAAAAACTTTCTTCTATATTTTTCAACCTTTATCCGTTTCCTTAGACCAAGTATCGTTTTAGTATCCTTAATTTATTTATTTTATTTATTTATTTATTCCAATTACTATGTCTAATTTCTATTTTTATCTATTATAATTATTTTGTCAATTAACTAATTTATTATTAATTAAAAGTGGATGATCTTGTTTCAGTTTTGCATAGCATTATCCATAACAACGTCACCATATCCAGTAATAACAAGATCAGTAAGTGAAAAACAATTTTATAATCCTGCAGATGGAAGGTACATTCCATTTCCTAATATTGATGAACCTTGGTCTGTTAATCTTAGTGTTATTATTCCAGCATATGAAGAAGAATACAGATGTAAGTTTTAACTTAAGGAATTAATTTATCATAATTTGTAATATTTTTATTTTCATAATTATGTGAGAAGGCATTGAACAATATGGTACAAGGATTGTTCAATAATTAAAGACATAAACGACTAGAAAAGTTACTTATTCAGTGACAAGACACTATTGCAACTTTCCAACATAATCCCTTACTACATTTAGACACTTGCTGTATCTTCGTGGCTTTCTTATTCTTTAATGAATTGTTTACCAACAGGTCTGAGTCATTTTAATACTGCATTCTTGACCTGCTCGTTGTTGCCAAACTCATTGCCACATAAAAAAAGTGAAAGGGCGAAACAAAAGAAATCTGATGATGACATGAGATAGGACTGTAAGGTGAGTGTGTCTACACCTGCTGATCCAACTTTTTAAATAGATTACTGTGTCTTTTGAGTGGTATGGGTGGTGGCGTTATATAAAAGAATTGCACTCTGAACCAAAATGTTTCTTCTTTACTACAACTTTCAGTCTTATTTTCTAACTTGCCACAGTAGTACTGATTGTTGACCTTACATTGTCCTTCAAAATAATTAAAATAAATATTGTCTTTACAGTCTCAAAACACTGTTAACATTACTTTACTTGTTGACATATTGGTATTGAAGCAGATAAGCTTAGATGTTTCAATTCCATACTCAAATGTTTAGATTCTGGCTCAAAACAATGAATCCAAGTTTCATAACAAGATAAACAATCTGAAAACCATTACCTTCAGTTAAAAATGGTTATTTAAGCTCCATACAAATGTGAATTCTTGTGTCTTTGTGATTTTGAAGACTAACTCAAACCCACCTTGGAAAGTTTTGCTATAATTCAGCTTATCATGGAAAATGTAATGACTGCTGATATAACACTTCTTACAGCAGTTTTCCAAATTCGTTTGCGTAGCAGTTTGTCTGTCTAATTATTGAACAATCCTTGTTTAATAATTTTAACCTTTTTTAATCTGTGTTTACTTATAATATTTAATATATATGATTAAAGTTTCCAGAATGTAAGTTATTAGAATTTTTTTTACTATTTTAAAAATTTTATAAATAGTACTTTTTTATTTTTTCATGGTTTGGTTATATTTTTTCTTTCACGTAATGAATTTTTCTATCTCTGACTTTGATGCTTAAACAGGTTCGTATCATATGCAATTCAACCCATTAGTAATGAGTTTAGAAATGGCGATCTCTACATGGAGATTTTTTTAAATAAAATAATCTCTTTCTCACTCTCTCTCTATCTCTCTCTCTCTCTATCAAAACTGCACGGCAATCTCTCGGAAACGGATTCTATATCTAAAAATAAGAAAAAAGTTTCCAATAAACATATG
>JAAAKQ030108104.1:0-13910 GCA_010016005.3 Zanna intricata
AGCATACGCGAAACGTGTATGCACAACATAACATTCAAATACGTATTACGATAACTAAATCAGGAATCGAACCTTGAAAATCCATCTGATTTGCGTATTTTAGTTACCGCTAGAGCAGCCGGAGGGGGGGAGGGGTATTCTATCCTTATATAACAGTTTTATCCGGTCCCGATTTAGAGCTCGGTCGCGTCTGTCCCGAGGAGCGGTCGCGGGGAGACCGTTGTGGAATACGCGGTAGTATAAAACAGTACAAACAACTTAAGCGAGTTTGACATCGATACGTCCCGTAGCAACCGAGAAAATGCACTTTCAAAGTACAAAACGGTTTTTATAGATTTACCCCTGTGGGAGCGCTCCCACCGCTCCGAAACAAAATTCGCCGCGTGTATAAGGGCGCTTCCGTGTCGATTGAGCCCATCGCCGCTCTAGGAGTGCTCGGTTTTTACCGATGTACCCCTGTAGGAGCGCTCCCACCGCTCCGGAGCGTTTTCGCAACGTAATTTCGCTCTAGGAGTGCTCCCACGGCTCGGGAAAAAAAATTCCACCTTCAACCGGTCCCGAGATAGAGCACGGTCGAATGGATCGGTCGGGGGGGAGAAAATTAATCTGTCAGGAATATCGCGATTTTAAAACGTGTATGCACAACATAACATTCAAATACGTATTACGATAACTAAATCAGGAATCGAACCTTGAAAATCCATCCGATTTGCGTTTTAAGTCACCGCTAGAGGAATCGTGGTGGGGGGAGGGGTATTCAATCCTTATACAACAGTTTTATTATTTAATACTACCGCTATTTCAAGACGGATTTCCTATCAAATAAAAAATTTAATTGGTCAGGAATATCGCGACACGAAACGTGTATGCACAACATAACTTTCAAATACGTTTAACGATATCTAAATCAGGAATCGAACCTTGAAAATCCATCCGATTTGCGGTTTTAAGTTACCGCTAGACCATCGGGGGGGGGAGGCGTATTCTATCCTTGTATAACAATTTCATTATTCATAGCAACTACTACTATTATACAGCAAGCGTAGGTACCTGCGCGAAAAAAAATTACCTTCTCCGTTTTGCTCCCACTTTTTACCTTTCGCTCCCACTTTGAAACACAACATTACCGACCTACCTAATCCCCCGATGGGACGCGACGAAAAAAATTTGGTCACATCTTCGTCTCCGCGTATATAGCTCGTGGGTACCGGAACGCTTATACGATTTTAGGAGCGTTTTTACTATTTTTTAACGCTATAAAAAAAAATTTGTTAACTAAATAACGTTTGTTTCGTCGTTATCTAACGAGGAATAACAAAAGAAAAAAAAAAATTTTTTTTTTTTCGATTTTTGAAAAAAGTATAGGTGATGTCTGAACACGTACATGTATACTGAATTCTATCTCAAGTCGCAAAAAAAAATTTTTTTAATTAAAATTGCAAAAAAACGGGCAGTACGATCGTTTTCAAATTTTAATAGCCGTTCAGTACGGCTAACGAAAACGTCGTGCCGAATTTTCAGCGAATCAATAACTCTCGTTCGGGTTCAAGTAACGGAACTGTACTGGCACCTAACCGGTACGAGATGGAGCTTCGGCGACTGAAAATTCGGATTCGGAAGCCGATTTTACCTACTGGGTGAGGTTTTTTTTCGATTCGGGTTTTAGCTATTTTTCACCAGGAAAATTCATTTTTCCAGGAAAATGTACGAATCAGGCCCGGATTCGAACAACTTTAAACGCCCGTTACTCGGCAACGGATGGAGCTACGACGACGGGAAAAAAATATGATGTTTATGTATTCGGATTCTAGCGGTCGGCGCGAAAATTTTGTCGCTAGCCCTTTCGGTTCACCCTGCACCCCAAAAACGGTCAACCTTCAATATCTCGCGAACGGAGTCCGATCGAGTTCAAACAAAAACCGAATATTTTTATAAATCGAATCGAACACGGCCAAATCGGAACATTTCAAAAAAACCTCGTAGTTTTCCCAAAACAACATACACAAATTTCCAAAAAACACAAAAAAATTAATTACTCGCCTCCGGACCGACATACCGACTCCACATTCACCACAGACCTGCGTCAGGTATTACTAAACAGATTGCCATAGATAAACCGCCACCATATATACAGATATGACCATTATAGCAAAAAAAAAAAAACAAGTCCAATTTGCGACCTGACGAAACTTTTCGGCCGAATCGCGGAACCGATTTTTTTGGCGGGACACCCGGATTCGGCATCTAGAGGATATTTTAAGACATTTGAGCCAATGTGAAAATTTTAGTAGGTTTTGACCCTCGGTTCTCGAGATACAGGCGAAAAACGAAAAAAAAAACGGATTCTGATCCGCCCCGCGTCCGGCAAGGGAGTGTTTTTCCGACCGTTACTGCGGCCCGTCAGAAGCGCCGTTACCAAGCGAAGAGACGTAGGCCTCCCGATTTTCGATACCTTGCCGGGTTCCCTTTTTATCGAAGAAACAAATTTTTCGCTGTTTCAGAAATTCCTTATTTTTTCCTTTAAAACATTTTTCACGGGAAAACCGCTGAATTTTCCGGCGGGAAACCTATCCAGAATAATCCGCAGTATTTTTATCTATATAAAAAAAGCGAAAAAACCCGGTCCCAATAGGCCGAATAAGAAACTTAAAGCCGAAAAACCGAAAATTTACGTTTGCCGTGGGCTGTTTTAAGGCTTACCTTCAACAATTTCCCCCTCCCGAGGGAAAATCGATTAAGAAAAAAGGCTTCATTTTTATGTAACAACAATGCATCCTCTTCGATACAAAAAAAACCCGAACCGGATATCTTCATAAATAGAGAAGTTGGGAGCTTATAAAGGCGATACAAATAGGCTATTAATAATTTCCCCCTCCCGCCGGAATACCGATTAAGAAAAAAGCCTTCATTTTTCCGTAACCGAAAAGCGTCCTCTTCAATTCAAAAAAAAAAACCCGAACCGGATATCTTCATAAATAGAAAAGTTGGGAGCTTATAAAGGCGATCCAAATAGGGTAAAATAAGCAAAAAAATAAAAAATGCCGTTTTATCGAATAGCCGGATAATCGCAATTTCCAACTATAATCTGTTATTTTACCCTTGTTCTCCTTCATAAGTCGATCGTTTACCTTTTTAAATTTTCAAAATCGGACTTACCGTTCACGAGAAACCGACGGTTTCGGTCGAAACGTAAAGACGCCCGATTTCGGAAAGGGGAAAAGCAAAAAGGAAATCTAACCCGTCAAAAATGTTCTCCTTCACGCGCTGAACGATAATCTTTTTGAATTTTAAAAATCGGTCGACGTTTTCCCCTTTAGGCGTAAAGAAATGTGAAAATTACTCTCATTTACCCCTGTTAGACGGCTTTTTTTAACAAAGAATCGATTTCAGGGCGACCACCGAACGACTAAAACGCCTAAAAACTACACGACGTTATGCGGGCGATTTTTCTTTATAAGAAAAACCAATAAAAACCCCGACAAGCGACCGGAATATAGAGAAAAATTAAAAATAAAGCTTAAAAAAGGCTCATTTAACATCGGTTTAGCGGCCGACTTGTAACTAATCTTACTAAAGCCGGAATAGCTTCGTGGCGAAACGTTTCAATTTTAATTATAGACAAAAATTTTCTCTTTACAACAAAAAAAACCCCGACCCTAATAAGTCGATACAAGAACGAATAAGAAAGTTACTATAAGAAACGGCAAACGAAATTTTATTCCGTTCGTACCGAATACGACTCTGCGGTCCCTGATTTAAAAATTTTTTTCTCCCTCAAAAATCGCGTTTAAGCGAAACAAATTTTATTAAATTGCAGAAAAAGTCGAAATTTAATAAAAAACCTCGCCCCCCGTATCTTAATCTATCGAAGAAAACGTTCAAATGAAATTTAAATATGAAAGCGCAACACAGATTTGAATCCAGATATAGATATTGCGTGTCGCTACTTTAATTATTTAATCGGAAAGTCCAGAATCCTTTTGAAGCGAGGAAAATCTATTTTCTTTATTGTCAAAGAACCGCACTATAATAAAAACCAATCCAAATTTCTTCGTCGATCCGAAATAAAATTCTAATAGGCGATACGTTAATTAAAGTTTTTAGTTTCAGTACTAATTTAAAAAAACAATATATCCTTATAATCTAATATATAATAAAATAATAATTTATTTCAATATATATATATATATATTTATATACATATATTTAATTAAAAAATGTAAAAGAGATTTTATTTCAGTTCATTTAGAAAATTTTTAATTCCTGAAAATTGTATAGCTGGACGGAGTGTTTGTTATTAATAACGGCGCCGGCTAGACTGGTGACAGTTAAGTCTGGCTGCAATCAACTTAAACAAACTACGTCCAAATGTAACAAATAACGAACAAATTTCTTTACTATAGGAACGTTTAAAAACTTTATGAAAATTGCATATAAAACGTATATTAAAATCTATTTCATATTATATATATATATATATATTTCATATATTAACTTTGTGTGTGTGTGTGTGAGTGGGAATATATATATATATATGTATTTAGTCTTAGAATTTTTAGGCACTAGGATATTTACCTCAGGTTAGAAATATATAAATAATTTTGACTCAATCAGAATAATTAAATATATTTATTTATTAAGAACATTTCTTTTAAAACAAAAACAAAATACAAAGTAGTAAACGTTATTTATTTATTTATTACAACAATTAATGCATCTTTTAATTAATTCTACTTACAATCGATCAATAAATAATAATCAGTTGTATGTAAAAGAAAAGAAAAAAAAAAATACACGACGCGTTGACACAACCCATCAAGTTAAAAGCGTATCATCCAATTCTTCTTCTTTACCTTCCGGTTGTACCGCTACTTTTCTTAATACTTTTGTAATCACATCGCTTAACGATTCACGAGCACCGACTTCCAAAAGATTCATACAACTCTGTAACAAACACAAGATACGAATTTAATTAAAAATAAATAATGTAAAATGTAATAATCCTAAGCGATCCAGGTTTTCGATTGACTGAGCTCTCAGGAGCGGTCAAACTGCGCCACCACCCCATTCGGTCGCCCTAGAGCGTAAGACCGAATGTCCGTGCCATGAAGGGCTAGTTGTACCTAAAACGTTTTCTTGCGAACATTTATCAAAGCTCCTAGAGCTGAACTGAAATGCGAACTTAATTTTATAAAATAAATATCGTCGATTCTAAACTTAAAACTTAACCTAAGACAGCAATTTGCTCCCGGCCCCCCCCCCCAAGAGCCGGGCAGTCGAACATCATATGAGTACTCGACTGGAAATACCAAATACTTTAAAAATAATACCTAAAATGATTGTAATAAGTTCACCTGTTGAACGGTATCGCCTTGTCTCAATCTAAGAACGGCGACCAGCGATAATTCGCTGTTGGCCTTAACGTAACTGTTTTTCTCTTTAGTTCCGTTGACAAGCATAGGTATCGCTGCACGCAAAAATTCAGGGGCAAGATCCGGTTCGACCCTCGCCAAATACGAACAGACTCTTGCGACCAACTGTTTCACTTCGTTGCTGCTGTGATTCATCGTCTGAAATTAAAATTTAAGATTTATATTAAAAAAAAAAAAAATTAAAGTATATAAAATAACACAATTTCCATAATAAAAAAGAACGAGCTGTAATAAAACGATTAAAAAACCGATAAAAAATAACAATAAAAATTCAATTCGCTCTTACCCGAACAAATGGCGTTAATAACTGTTGAGGTAACGTCTGCTTAATCCGCATTAAGTATTGAAATAGATAACCGCATCCTCTCACTCCGTTCATCGCTATGGGAACCTAGAAAATAAAACATAAAATCGTAAAAAATTACAAGCAAATGTGAATGTTAAATTACAGTGAACATTTCAATCGAATCGATATAAACGGAGACGGAATATATTGACACGAAACCGGTTATTGTTGGGCATTAATTCAGAATGTGACTGAGAGGCTATTTATAAAAGAAATCATTCTGAGATTGGGTGAGGCTGTGAAAAATTACAATTTATTTAAAACTAACAAAGATAATACCGATATAACGTATACCTACCCTGTCTGCTGTTAGATAAACAAGGAGTGTCCTGTTTATTTTCTCTTCATATTCTTCTTTGTATATAATTGGAGCCGATTCTTTCAATGCTACCATTAACGCTGTACTGCGACCGTGTCTTAATGTCCAATCCAGTGGCAGGTCGTCCTCTAAGATACAAAAAAAAAGAAAACTTAATTAAAATTACCTTATTTAATAAAATATCATACAATTTGGGGCAATATTTTTTGTTTTTAATTTCATTCATCAAAAATAGCGTAACGTTTTTCTTAATAACGCATTCATTATCAGCATTTAAGAGAACCTAAGGGGAACAAACAGTGATAACACTATATGGAGGGTGACTTCTCCATAACCGCCGTAGTATAATTAATTCAGAGGATATGTATGAACGCGAATGAAGACAGCTCTTGAGACATGCGGTTGAAATAAATTTGCTGGTAAAGAACACCGGTATCCGTGATCTATTAGTATTCAAATCCATATAATAAAAGTAAACCACATTTATTGCAATTTAAACTTCAGAACTCTTGGCTGATTTGGATGTTGCGTTATCCGGCCGGGTACGTCGTGTCAATGTGTACATATATAACAACAGAATATTAATTCTGTTTAATTAATTTAAAAAGTATGTAAAAATCTTAATTAACAAAACTTACGTAAAAGGTGATCGGTCAAAGTAGCGTGAAGTTGCTCAGGCGAAAGCCAGCGACACAAAGCACCAAGGCAACCGGCAGCAGCGGCTCGCGTTACATCCTCTGGATGGGATAACATACCGGTCAGTGTTATATAAACAGCTTTGCGTAACGGTTCAGACATTTTATCGCCAGCCGGCGTAGTCACACCTCGAAGAGCTTGCAGCATAGTTTCCCTGAAATTTTAATAATATTAAATAAATATCTCTTATTGTGGGCGATGAAAAAATTCTGAGTTAAAAAAAAAAACAGATTAAATCATCGCTTGTTGCATTAGCAAACAAAAATTATGTTTAGCAGTGTTATTATTGTAATGAAACAGTTTAACGCTATTTTCCTGTAGCGTTGTTGTCTTACACGAACAAAAATTTACTATTACTAACCTAATGGCAGGATCTTCAGCATTACGAACACCGGCATGTAAGTCCGTAAACAGCGGATCAGCACGAGTATGTATAACAATAAGATGGCTTAGAGCGGCAGCTGCTTTCAATCTTACTTGACGATTTCCGTCGTTGAGCGCTTTCAAAAATGTAGTCTGCAATTGCGGCAGAAACTGTTTCAGCATAACTCCCACCTGTGTTGAAAACAAACAAAACAGGCAAAAAATTATTAATAATGCATTAAATCTGTCAATTATTAACCATTAAAGAAAATAATTTTAGTTATACAGGATTCCAGCCCGTCGAACCTGTCTGATTGGAGTTAAAGCGACATTAAAAAATTAGTTCATATCCTAGTAAAGGTAGTTATTTTATACAGATTTGAATACTAATCCTACTAGATTGCGAACACAGGTGTTCTTCGGCAGTCGGTAGGTTTCAATTAATCACACTTCTCAGGACGCGGTTGATCTGAGATCATACAAGACTACGCTTCATTCGCATTCATACATATCATGCTCTGAAGTAATTCCAAACTGTAGTTCCAAAGGCTAAACAGAATAAGAGAGTGAGAGCGATACACATGCCAAACAAGTAATCATTTATCTCCTGTTAAGTCACCGCACATCCCTGATTTGGTGTTAGGTGGTGATGATGAAGCACATGAGAATCTTTAAAATAAATCATAAAAACAGAATTTTTATTCATTAATTGTAAAAAATAAATTATTATTTTCTTTTTTTTAATTACATACATACCTTGGCGAGTAAAATGGCGAGAGTCTCCAAAACAGCTGCCTTTACACTCCAATTGAAACGATCACCTAATATTCTTATAAGAGGACCGGTTATATGGACAACCGATGGTTGCAATGCTTCAGCGCTCGTCAATCTTATCACTTCACCTAAACCTTGAGCCGCTTGTTCTTTAACTTCAGGAGCACCGTTTAAAATGGCTTCTCTGAATATAGGCAATATCGGCGTTATCCCCTGAAATATATTCAAATAAAAAGCTATATATTGATTTATCACTTAATAATAATAATAATAATAATTAAAAACTGAAATTATTTCTAATTATATAACTGAAACATATACAAATCATAAGAAGGGTGAAAATATAGTAACGAAACTGGTTCAGAAAACCTTTTTTATTTACAATCGATTTATACATCGCCTTTTTAAAAAGAGGTTGAAATACATGAAGATCCTGAATTTTTCTAGGTCTTTGAAGATGATAGCAATAATTGTGGGTTTATATTATCAAGTCGGCAAGAAAAGAGAAAGATTTAAGAAAAAAAAATTCCCGACCGGCATTTTACGCGGGACGTGGGGGAGGAACAGCTTCTGTGAAAAATTCACTACATTTACGTGGTAAATGTACTATCATTAAATACCTCTATACAGATTGAAAGCAGATTCTCTATTTTTTTGTTAATATAACTGTACGAATGAATATAAACTCTAATATACTCCTACAGTTCTTATCTAGTATTCTGATAAACCAATACCACATATACATACTGCACAACCAAACCGATTTTATTAATCAATACATACCTTAGGCAAACAAAATCCAGGTAGCAGATCAGATCCTTTTAAATCACCGACCGCAAATCTTACAGCCTGACGAATGTCACCGACATGATTAATCTGCTGCATAGCGTCCAACGTCTGCATTAAAAATAAAAAAACCCAAGATAATTATTAGATTTAAAATCTTTTATTAATGTACTTTTTAGACAGACATATATATTATGCATTACATATAAAAATTTTTTTAAATGTAAATAGGTTGGCCGGCCTCCGTGGCCGAGTGGTAGCGTCTCGATCTTTCATCCGGAGGTCCCGGGTTCGAATCCCCCGGTTAGGCATGGCATTTTTCACACATGCTACAATTCATTCATCTCATCCCTCTGAATTTATACTTAATTGTGGTTCCAGAGGTTAAACAAAAAAAAAAAATTATTGTGAGGAAGTCTAATCTTGTGTTGGTTATTTATGAATAATTTTCTCACTGCAAATTTAAGAGCAATTCAGATTTTATCACCCATTCCTGTCTAAAAAAAAAATTTTCAGAGCTGTGTGACATCATGATCACCGTGGAAACCAAATCTTCGCACATATAATGCTGCGTTAGTGTATACACAAGCACACAAGGACCGAGCAGGAGATTGAAATAAGTCTCAGACTTTAATCTGGAGGCCCCGGGTTCAAATCCTGGTTAAGGCATGGCATTTTCATTGAGTTCTGATAAAAATCATTCATCTCATCCTCCGAAGGTCCTCCTAACACTGATTCCGGAGGTTAAAAAAAAAATAATAGGAACATAATTCCGTGCAGAAAACAGGAATTTTTGCTCTGTAGCTGTAATAAATGAGCATCAAAGTGATCCAAAAATAATGTACAAAAAAGTCATTTTATTCGACTCCCTTGAGTTTTACATTTTTGAAATCAAAAAAATATTTAATTTTTTGGTAATTTTTTTTTCACCCCAAAATCGAACCAAGCAACAAGACAAACTAACCATGAATTTGAACTCGGAAACCCGAAAAACTTATTAAATTCATTTCATTTGACTCCCTTGACTTTTTAGACTTTAAACACATTGAAAAATATCTCATTTTTGGCAGATTTTTTTTTTGATTTTCGACCCTGAAATCAAACCGACCAAGACAAACTGACCCTATCTGTTTTACCTGTTATATAAAACATATAACAGGTAAATGGTCTTAAATCACTTTTGAAGCTTTGTAATAGTATTTTAAATATCATTCCAGCCACCGCAAAAACATGTTGTACATTATTATTAGCAATCCATGGCAAACAAAATTACAATTCTAAAATAAACAGACAACTTTAAGAAATTAATAATATCAAAAAAACACCACTTACTCTTGTAACCGCCGAAAGAGTTTCCCAACTGGTTTGCAACACCTCTTTGTCTACATCTGTAAATAAATGTATAAGACCACGTAAAAGTTGCGGTACGTATTGTGAATAATCAGCGCGTGAATGCGAGCAAAACGCGCACAGCAATGTGACAGCTGCTCTACGCATTTCTACTCTATCCGACCTAGTAACTTCCATTAACTGATCCATTATGGCGCGTATACCAACTTCATCTACAACTGATAATACCACAGCTTGACAATACTCCAGTTCCTGAAAAAAAAAAAAAAAAAATCAAACATTATATTAGGCTGTACTGTTCTACTTAAGTCATTTACGCTAAAATGACGATTGTAATTTTTCCAGAAGAAAAACAAAAATAATGGTTTTAACTAATATGATGAAATCTTCTTTTGTAGGAGCCATATTACACTAATAAACATAAGTTTTTGTTTTCTAAACATAGCAGACAGCCGCAAACAAAAAGGGATAAATTCTATGTACACAAAAAAGCAATTCAAGAAATGGTATCCCACTTACAGAAATATAAAAAAAAAAAACCTCATTTTTTGTCTATCAGTGTTACCGATTAAAAAAAAAAAAATAAAAACCAAATTTCCAGTGTAAACAAAATGTGCACATATATTTTTCCCTGTTCGATGGAACGCTTTGTCACACACACACACGCATGCAACACAGTAATTAAAATAGATTATTAGCTTCAACATAGCAGACAGCCGCAGACAAAAAGGGATAAATTCTATTTTATAACAGGATAATTTTATTCGGGAGGATATTCGGCTTCCACATCTTATAATTGTTTAACAATAATTTTTGGGTTTAAATATTGTTATATTATAAAAACAAATTGTGACGTGATTTAACAACAATAAACAGATAAATTTCCAATATTTCATTTCATTTTAATCCTTTTATTTCAGTATTAAGAAGAAAGATTTCTTTGACAACCTGCAACATAAATTATGCAGATCTTTTTAAAAATTTACTAGACATATGACAAATAAGTGTAAAAATAATCTCTGTTTGACAAAAAAACAGGCTATTTCTACAAATGATTAAATTAAAGATGCAAGAAAAAAACAAAATTCCTAATAATACTAACAGGGATACTTGTTAAAAAGATCAGTTATATTTACACAGCCCATCTCAAAGGAAAGGTGACAGATTTTATATACTCGCGTAGCTACTAACGCTATCTGTGAAGAAATGAATTAATTAACTATCATCATATTCCAATTGCCTTCTGTTTTAATCTAACAGCGCCGGTATTACAGACTGCTTGTAATAATCAAAACTTTAACGGTATGTTCTGAACTTCAGTTGTGAAAGGAGCAATGGAGCGGCATGCAAACATTAAGTTTCGTTTTAAATCGGGTAAAAGTGCCACAGACAATTTTAAAATGATACAAACTGTTTATGGTAGTGAAGTGATGAGTCATAAAAATGTTATTAAGTGGTATACAAGATTTTATGATAGTAGAGAGAAAGCGTAGAAGATGATCCGCTTCTAGGAGCATCATCGACAGTTCGGGTAGAAGCAAACATTCAAAAAGCAGCTGAAATTCTTCAAAATGAAATGATTGTACATCTACCATGTTAACCTGAAGAGATCAACTGGAATTCCTAAAACAACGATGCATCGCATTCTAACTGAAAATTTTGGCAAAAAGAAGATTTATTCTCTCTTTGCGCCCCCCCTCACTCACCGATGATCAAAAAGACTGCAGAGCAGACATGAAAAGATTGGCTTGACTTAAAATCTTGAATATCACACAGAAGTATTATTTTTTTTTTTATTGCGAGTTTTGTGAACTGTAATTTTTTGAAACAAACAGAAATTTAAAAAAAAACGGGATTAAAATCTGAGCAAATTTATGAAGGTCAGGACGGTAATATCAGCTTCTAACATTATTCCATCTGTGTTTTGTAGGTTATGCATGTTAGTTTTATTTAAGAATTTGAAAAGTGCAATTTGATAGTTGAAACGCTATCATTCTTGTCATCATAGCATTAAAGTGTTAAGTAAAAGGCTGCTGGATTGTCCAAGGCGGGTAAACTTTTATAGAGATCGCTACATTTTAAACATTAGTAAAAGATGTGTTGAACAAACTTTAAAAAAATTTAAAGAAACCAGTTCTATTGCCAAAAGGCCAAAGTCTGATAGGCCCATATAATGACAGGATGATAATCCAGAAATGTAAAGTTAATTAAAAGGCAGTCCTTAGTGAACTCACCGATGAAACGAGTCATGAAATTGGCATTACTGTAAGTGTCAATACTGTTTCAAGAAGACTTGTTGAGGTCGCTCTAGAATCTAGCTACAAGCTACAAGAACCTCTGCTTACTGACGTTCATCGAAAGAAGCGCTGGGAACGGTGCAGATAACACTCTGGATGGATAATAGAAGCTTGACATCGTGTTGTGTTTTCTGATGAGAGTAGATTTGAACGATTCCAAAAATGGAAGAACGGAGTCTGCTGCACAAGAACTGAAAAGTTCTTGCTTGCTTGCATCATCACCACCATTTAACACAGAGGTGACACCCTCATATTTTTATTTTATTATTTTTTTTTTTTAACCTCCGGAACCACTGTTAAGGATAGGATATCTTCAGAAAATGAGATGAATGAATTGTAGCGTATGTGAAAAATGCCATGCCCTACACCCTTGCAATGGTTTGCAAAAGTGCATTACCATTGAAGGTCCAGGAGAGCTGCATTTTGTAGACTGTTGCATGACCTCAATAAAATACACTAATATGCTGGGAATATGCACTAATATGGGAAATACACTAATATGGGGGGAGGGAAATGATGCTTCCATCAGTAAATAACCAGCTCTGAGAAACATTTTTGGTCCAACAAGACAACACACCATGCCACAAACCAAAAGCAACAATAAAACAATTAACCGACCATGACGTAGAAAGAAGTTCCCCAGTGGCTGACCCATTCTCCAATTTAAACCTGATCAAAAATCTCTCAGAACAGATGGTGACAAAACTTTTCGTTTGCAAGCCATGCGACAAGGAAGTACTTTGATTGAAGCTCCAAGAGATCTCACAGTCCTTCACCAAGGAATACTGATTGACAGTATAATAAACAGAGTTGAGGTCCAACAAAGTACTAGTGTCATAAGAAATGAATAATTGATTGTAATACATGTTAGAATGAAAAGAATAATAAATAATATTGTATAAATGCTATTTTGTTTTTTAATTTTTGAGTATTGTCCTTATACTACTTGAACCACTGTCTATAGCTCTTTTATCTGACATGAAAAGATCGGGTGCTGGTAATTCAGACTTCATGTCTTGCATCGTAACATGTGATGAAACATAGTGTTTTCAGTACGAGCCACTAAAAAAAAAGCCAAAGCTTGCAATGGAAAGGTCCAGAATCTGAGACCAAAAAAGTGAGCATGCAGAAAAGCTGCATTGTGAAGATACTGCATACTGTTTTCTTTAAAAAGGAACTATTCATCAAGAATTCACTCCAGGTGTTTCATCTTCACCATTCACCGTTTTGGTAAATGCGGATCATTACTTGGGTGTTTTAAACAGTTTATTAGGCAAGGATTGTTTGGGTTCGATCTCAATACTGGGTGTTTGTTGCATGACAATGCACTTGCACACAAAACCAAGATCGTACACAATTTCTTGCTTCAAAAATGTATTGTGGTACTTAAAAACCAACCTTATCCACCTAATATGTCTCCATATGACTTACTTGGGTGTTTTAAACAGTTTATTGGGCAAGGATTGTTTGGGGTTCGATCTCAATACTGGGTGTTTGTTGCATGACAATGCACTTGCACACAAAACCAAGATCGTACACAATTTCTT
>JAAAKQ030108115.1:0-14156 GCA_010016005.3 Zanna intricata
CACTGCAAACACGACCTCACTGTAGCGGCTATAGAAGCAGACTGACAAGCCGGAACGTGTTCAAACCTGTCACTGCCCGTCTCAACACATGAGGGTATGAGACATACTAGTTGAAATAGATGCAGCGTATGTAACTGCTGCTATAAAAATTCATTCATCGTATTTTTTGATCACACCTCGTAACTATAAATCATAAAATGTATTAACT
The DNA here is from genome assembly GCA_010016005.3 of Zanna intricata. NCBI lineage: Eukaryota > Metazoa > Arthropoda > Insecta > Hemiptera > Fulgoridae > Zanna > Zanna intricata. The sequence continues at coordinate 209 of JAAAKQ030108115.1, forward strand.
GATGTTCTTTAACTATTATTTATTATTTAAATTTCTGTCATATCAGTGAATCCAGTTTTTTTTAGTATTTTTTTTTTTGCTGCCCCTCCTTATTTATCTGTTCACCTTATTAAAAATTATAACAGTAAAAACAACCCTTTCCCTTAAATTACCCCTCACAGTACAGTTAACTAAATATATAAAAAAAAAAAAAACCTATCAGACTCAACTGATCAAACCACTTTTCCAACATCTCCTTAACTTAAAATCACATTTATTACCAAAAATATAATATATGATATAATATAATATAGTATATACTAGGATAATAGTATATTAGTTTTAGTATATAATACTATACATATATATATATATATATATATATATATATAATACATGATAGTTCTTTAACAGTAAATTAAATAATATTTTTCATCAAGTAAATAAAATAAATTTTTTATGTTTATTTTATTATTATTCTAGTAAAAAAATTATTTTGTATAATAAATTTAGAAATACCTATTTCTAGTACGTTTCAACAATTTATGTAATATCAAATTCATGTAACGCCCACATAAAAAAAATAAAAATCACTATAATAAAAAAAAAGGTTACATAAAGTACAATGAAAAGACTAAATATGAAAGCTAAAAACGTTTAGAAAGTTTATTCTTATAGTCATTGATGGCAGGAAACATGATTATAAAATAAACTATAAATAACAACAATGAATTTTACTAGGTCATACGAGATTAATTACTAATTCAGTTTACATTTTAGATGGAAATATTACAAATTGTTTAATAGATGATTTGACACCTAGGTATTTTATTTACTTCCAAGAGTTCAATACTAAGGGAAAAAATATCCTTGAAATACAGAGTTAAATTCATATAATACAGAAGAAGAAAAATTGCAACAATGATCTGGTAAAAATGACAAAAAAAAAATAAGATGATAATAATATGTATTATATAATTATAATATGCATTCTTCTGTTAAAAAATTAACATTATGCACTGCTAATTAGAGAATTTTTTATATCTTTAATATAATAAAAAATTTGGTTTGATTTGATTAATTAAAATCCTTCCTCAAATTCTGTAGCAGACAGAGGAATGTAATAGCATCTTTCGTTTTATACGTAAATTATATTTTTGGTAACAGATGTGATTTTAAGTTAAGGGGATGTTGGAAAAGTGGTACAATTTAATAGAATGGGGTGTTTTACTGTTATAATTTTTGATAAGGTGAACAGATAAGGAGGACTGGTAAAAAACTATGAAAAATAGTACAATGTTATAACTGAATGGAACGCTTTGTACAAGAAACACTGAAAAAAACTGGATTCATAATTTAAAAAGGGTAAAAACTAAACCATTTAAATAAAATAAAAAGAAAAAAGTATAAAAGTAAATTAAACTACAATAGGAGATTCACATAAAAGGATCATCATAAAAGAATAGTGGGGTTTAAGAAATAATCATAAGTATCTGGGTTTGCTAACACCTGAAAAAATAGTTGGAGACGATGCTCCTCGAAGAACACTGGAATTCCATCACCAGTGTGATAACCCAGATTATCCTCCAAAAAGAAGCGGAAGCTACACTTGATTAGCTTTGTCAGTGCCCTAAGCTGTTCTGGATGAAGAACTAGACCATGAGAAAGGGGGGAGGGACAGCTCTCTGTGAGCCGTTGTTTGTTCACTTTCACGTGGATGAGCAACCATGCCTGATCCCTTGAGCTCATAGGCACCTCCCAGGGCTGTGTATGCTTAATTGTGGTTCAGCTCTGGAATGGTGAGACTGGAGTTGTTTAGTCGGTATTCCCAAGTACACACACGCTCTTATTAACATCTAATGGAACCTGTTGTGAGCCTGACACTCCCCCATTTATGGGGGGTACATAAATACATTTTTCTGCTAACTCATGAATAATTTTTAAAAAATCACAATATTAGGAAAATTTTGAGAAATATGTTATTAGCACTCACTGAAAGCATCCACTCAAAAGTTTTTATAACAGAAATTTAATCACTGCATTTAATCTCTGTACTGTTGCTGATGTGTGTTTTTTATTAACCAAGTTTTCTACTGAGCCGGCCTCCGTGGCGTGAGTGGTAGCGTCTCGGCCTTTCATTCCGGAGGTCCCAGGTTCAAATCCTGGTCAGGCATGGCATTTTCACACACGCTACACATCATTCATCTCCATCCTCTGATGTAATACTTAATTGTGATTCTGGAGGTTAAAAAAAAAAAAAAAGAAAAAGTCTTCTACTGAAGACATATCATGATATTTTAAGTGGTATACTGAACTGAAACCAATAATAACCAAACTCATTTGAGCCAACAATTCAATTTACATATGAAAAAAACCACCACGTAAAACAAAATATGAACTGGCTCCAGTTCAGAAAGAGACAGAATCTGTTCTCAAACTGAAATCACTTGGAATGTCACCAGTATCAGAAGAAGGTGTTTAACAAATTAGTCAATTTGTAATTAGATCTAATAACTCCATTCCTTGTCAAAGATTCAAAAAACAAATTCCAAATATAACTACACAAAAACATTTTACATAAAAGAAAGCATTTATATGCATAAAAAAATTCAGCTTCTGAAGAAATAAAAACTCTGATGGAAAAAAAATTTAGTTCACTGTTGAAATTTTAGAAAAAAAAATTAATGAAAACAAATTTTTATGAATGAAGCCACTTTTCAACAGTTTTAATATACAAGAATCACACAAAATGGGTATCTTCATAACAATTTATTGTTTATTTTAAATAAATTGAAAATAATTTTTTATCCTGATAAGTCACATTTGGTTCTAAAAAAATGAAAAGAATGTGAGGAAATGAACAAATTTACTATGTATTCTATGTACTATATTATAATTGTTTATTCAGGGTGCTTTCAGTAGCTTTTGATATGGGTATATATTGTTTAATATCTATAAAAAATCATTTTTATTATAATGATAAAAGTAAAGCAAACCAGAAGCATGTTTTTTAGTCGCTATACATTATACATGAATAACTATATAACAAAAGCAATCTAGAAAAATACACACATCCATTGGGTTTATAAAGCTCAAATAAACAATAACAATGTTCCTATGAATAGCAATAACATTAATGACAGAAACAAGAGTATTAAATGTTCAAACAGGTGTTGGATATCATGCAATTGAATCTACAAGGACAACAATGAAATTATAAATTCAAACATTCAGTATTTGTTAACTAGTTACATTTTATTTATTATTCTTATTTTCACATTTAGTTTTAAACAACGGCATACTTAAATAGTAATTATTCAGTGTTTTCAGTTAATTTCTAATTATGTTGAATGTTCTAAAATTTTCAGAAAATAAAAATAAATGTACAATTAATTTCCAAACTTAAATCCTCCTGACTAAATGAAAAACATTTACTTCAACACATACTTCTTTACGACTAAAAAAAAAAAAAACACTCTAAAAACTGTTTTTTTTTTTCAAAGAAATAGTTGAAACAAATCAGCAATTTAGAAAGAATTTTCACCGTTTATTACACATTTAAAATTAAAAGACAATACCTAAAAAAATGAAATTAAAATGGGATTATACTTTTAAAACCAAAAACATTATAAAATAAAATGAAACATTCAACGTTTAATTGTAATGAAATTTAATAATATACTCCTCTTTTATTCAACCAAAGATGTAATAATTTTAAAATTATAAATGAATTCAATTTCATACCTACCTATTCAAATACCTCTTACCACAAAATCAAGTTTCATTCCCATAGCAGCTGTTAGCTTAAAACATATGTTTTTCAATGTTGTTCTCATTGCCACATTGTATGTTAAATATTCCATAATAAAAGTGGCTGAAATTCTGTTTTTACCAATTTAAGTGGCTTTTGGAGTGTTCAAAGATGCTTCAGTAATGGAATTTGGAACAACACAATAAATTACAAGAATTACACTACTGCAAGAATTCATGACAATTTTGAAGACAATGGAACAGTGGAAAATACAAAAAAACCTCTACAGATAATGAAAATGTTACTTGCAATAATGTAAACCTTTACACAATCCACAAAGCAATCTCTCAGGCAATGTTTTCATGAGACATGTGTTAAGAAAGACAGTGTTCATAACATTTTACAAGCTAATATGTGGAGATTATACATCCAAAGACTTCTATACACATTAAATGAAGGCAATCCAGAGAGGTAAGAACAGTTTTGTGAATGGCACCAGGACAAGTGTGACATTTCATACCACAAAACATTATTGAAGAAGTGATTGACTTTCATAAGATGGAGATTCACCCCACTATCATCATGTCATGATGGAATTTCTTGAAAATTATGTCTATTGCATCCTATCCATTGCTGAGGACAGGTGTCCTCAGCAATGTAAGGGATGAAGAGAAAGTACTTTGGAGTTCCCCTGCTCGACTCCAGACTAAACACCTATGTACCTCTACTTAGGCGTGTTTTAAAAAACATTGCGTAAGCTATAAAACCAAGAACACTGTGACAGCTAATACAGCAAATCAAATATGCAGTTGAGACGATACCTTTAGCTACAGAATTAGAATATCTCTAAGTATTTGTTAAAGGTGTACTAATGCTCATGAAGGTCACTTTGAATAATTACAAATTTAAGTTAAAAAATAATACATGCACCTTTTATCTAAATTTTTTCATAAAATATAATTGTGAATACATTATTTTGAGACACTGAGTTTACATATATATATATATATATATACATATATATGTGGAACCAAACAAATTAAGAGAAAATAGTTTAAAAATTCAATTAGCAATTAAAAGTACTGAAAACTCTTGAGTGAGTAGGAAGGAAATGATTATAAAATGTTACAAATAATAGGGACCTCTGTTTTGTACTTTTAGAATATCAACAAGTTTGTATAAAAACACATCAATTATGATAAATTGGGATCATAAGATAACAAAAAGAGTGGGCATAAATAAAAGTTTAAAAAGGGATTACTGTATCTCATTAACTCTTTTTAATGTATATTTTGATAATACAATAAATAAATGAAAATTAATAATTGACTGAGGGATATCGTTTAAGAATAATGTATAATACTTATGTATGCAAATGATAATGCAATTATCCAAGAACGTGAATCATTTAAAAACAAGGTTAACACAACTGAACTCCAAAATGTTTGTAAAATTTATAAATTAAAAATATCGGCAAAGAATAAAGTAATGGGTTTTCGAGGAAAATATACAGTAATGATTAAAATTTAATTTGATAAAAATAATGTTGGTGTTGGTATAAAATTTTAAATATTTAGGCTTTTGCTTTTCTTTTTCTGTTTAGCTTCCAGAACTACCATTATGCACTTACTTCAGAGGATGAATAAGAAAGATATGTATGAATATAAATGAAATGTAGTCTTGTTACAACCTCAGGTCGAACATTCCTAAGATATTTGGTTAATTGAAATCCAACTACCAAAGAATTCCGGTAGCCACAATCTAGTATTCAAATCCATATAAAACTCTCAACTTCAAAATCAGCTAATTTGCTGAGTTCATCACTATACCAAACTAGCGAGTTATAATATTTAGACTGAAAAGGTTAAAACTTTATTGGCTAAACAAAAATTCGTAAAACTTCAAATTTTACAAGACATTGGTTCTGCATTTGGTCACTTACGGCAGTGAGATATTGGCCCTTTCCAAAGAAAGAGCAACGTAAAACTCCAGCAGCAAAAATGCAAGTTTTACGAGCAGTATATAGTTTCAGACTAAGAGATAAAATAATAAATAAAGATTATCTGTTAAGATTTGAAAATTAAACATTATAAATTGAATTAGTGCCAACATTTGGAAAGGATGAACAGCAATACATTAGCTTGTACTTCCAAGGAAAGACTGACAGTTACATAGATGTTGGTCAATCTTATACAAGATGGTTTCTGGAAAAGGCAGACAACTTTACCCTATTGCTCAAATGTAGAAAGAGGATAAATGGCACTTAACACTTAATGAAATTGCTGACTTGCTTATCACAATCTGTTAGTACACTAAAGTATCTGACATTGGGGCAAAGACAGATGAAATATGGATGTTATTTATATCAAATAAAAGTGGACTGTGCTCTAATATTAACAATTAATAACTACCAGAGTAGTATTATTTTATTATTATCATAGTAAAGAAAATTTACAATAGTATTATGTAAGAACTAGCCAAAACTTGAAAAACAATATTTAGTTAACCACTGTTAATTTTTTTAACATCCTCCAACCTAGTAAATATAATTTTATTATAACTAATAATTTACAACAAACTGTATGTAAAGAAGATAGTCTATTAAGAAACAACTTAGTTTTACAAGAGAATAGATGCAAGAGAAGCAGCTTCAGATTTTAAAGAGACATGAATGAATGTAGAAACGGAATTGGAAAGAAATTTGTAAAAATAAATACAAGGAGTATTGTAATTCACTGTTCACAATGATGAAATGTATAAAAACTGTGAATGGAAACAATATAGGAACATTTTGAGCATCTATTTTTCTTATTGCTTATTATAATTTTTGAAATAAAATGGTTGTAACAACAATCGAGGGAAAAAACCTATGCAAAAAATAAAAAGATAAAAACGTTTGTTGATCGTAAATAAAGACAACTGTCCTAATTTCATAACAGAAGGAAACGGATGAATAAAACTATATGGGAAAGAAAGATGAAAATATAATAATGTACAGTTTTTAAAAAAATGGACAGAAATTAAATATAACATAGAATCATGTAGTGAGAGAATGATTCATGAATAACAAACACAATATCAGACTTCCTCACAATAATTTATTTAACACAAAAACAAACACTAATTACGCTTAACAAAATCTATTAACAAAACAATTAAAACTTTCGCGCAGTTACAACAACTGTGTCACCCATCAGAACTAACTACAATATGTACTGAGCCCCTTCACAGTTCCCTCGTCTAGCTTATATACTGTCAATTGTACTTCTAGAAGACACTAGAAAAGTCTATTTGCTTATATTACTGATTTCTACCTTATTTATAAATGAAATTAATTCCAAATAGAATAAATAATTACATTAATTATAAAACTAAAATTTGTCAATGTAAATTGGCAAACAAAAATTCATTCTTCTGTGAAAATACTAATACAAACAAAGATACAACCTTACTGCTTCTAGTGGGTTACATAACTTTCCACCAAATTCGAAAGAACATGATTTTACAGAACACAGACTGAACAGACTGATATTATTAACATAAGAATGAATGAATGTTTATCATTTTAATTATTTATTTTGTGGACTTAAATATATATGGGGAGTTATAATAATTTTGATAAAAACCTTTGTACTACAACAATCAAACATAACATAAAATGGAATCAATCGAGTGACTTAATAACAAATTTATTTTTACTACTATATTCAGAACTCTTACTAAAAACAATCATATCACAAATCATCATACTATAATACAGTAGATTCTATTAGAAGAATATTTCTAACATTCAAAGTGGAAGCAGCTAATGATGCATATATGTGAATAAACTTAATTTAAAACTCATTGATCAATACAGCAACCCAATAAAGTTTCAAAATTTCAATATAAAAACTCAATCTTTCAATTACACCTCTAATTTCTTGGTGGAATTCTACAAAATTCATCTTTGTTTTTTTTTACAAATATATAGCTGCAGTTGGTTAAACTATAGTACGTAATTAAATATCTCAGTAGAAATTAAAGACAAGTTTATGAAGTGTGAGTCTTATACAACATTAGGCGAATCCACATCTGGAACACTGCTCTTAATTGAATGTTAGTGAACAAAGAACTGTTCTGATACAGGCAAGTTTGTTCTAGTGAACCATATAAACTTGTTTAAAGGAGGATAGTAAAAATACAGATTAAGACATTTTATTCCTGAATGCAAAGTTTTGACAATGTTCTTAGTCATTTAAAAATTATTAGCATCACAGTGAGCGCAAAATTAAATGCACAAAAAAAATTAAATAAGCGAACAATGAGCTCTACTTTAACAAACCAAAAATTTGTATTTTTAATTTTCAATGCTAAATTTCATACTTACAGAAAAATTCTGTTGATAAACTTTTAATTCATAAATTTCAACTTTTAATTACAATAAAAAATGCAAAAAAAAATTATGAGATATTTACATTGACTGAGTAAATAGAACATGAACTAATTAAAATAAAATATATATCTTTAATCTACAGCTTAAAAGAGATTTAATAGTGGTATATACTTAAAAGAAATTTAATGGTGGTATTTTTTAAAAATTCTATTGCAACTTGTAATCTGTGCAATGTAAATAACGTTATTATAATACATTTCATTATTATGGAATAATTACATAATACTACTACACCTAAGGATAAATCTATATATATATATATATATAGATAAATAAATATAGATCTAAATAAATATGAATATATAAATATATAAAAATGAATATATATATATATATAGAATATATAAATATGAATCTACATATATATAGATTCATTTCGATAAATCAAGTAGCAATATCTGAAATCTGTTCAAATTCTACAATAAAATAGCTTTAAGCTATTTTGGTAAATAAATAAGTGTATGTTGCTGTAAAAACCAATTAAAATTATTTTTTTAATGAAATTTAAGTACGTTCATGTAATTAATTTTCAAAGTTTACATAAAGCAAAGAAACTTGGTCTTTTTGGATACAAAGATAAATGATACAAATAAGTTTGAATTTATAAACATCATTACCAATAAGACAACATATTTAACTATAATTTTTGTGTAGAAATTTAAACAAAAAAAAAACTTTGTTAAATGTAAAACACATAAAAATTCTATTTTTTCCAGTCAGCCTAACCTACAATTGATTAATTTCATGACCCAAACAGGCTAACATTACTGAAAAAATACTGTCCTCTTAACCATTACTCAATTCAATAAATTTCAGAAAATAGTACATTATTTATGGCTGTAATGCAGTAACTGGTTTGTTTTTATTAACAGTATTTGATCTCTGATAAGACCAAATTCGTTTCCTAACAAAATGTATACTGTAAAATGAAAATCCCCTAAAACGAAAAAACCATTATCATTCAAAGTATCAGTAAAGATCATACCTGAAGAATAATTTAAGGCATTTTAATAAAACCAATTCTACTATATGGTGACAAGTTTATAATTTATGCAACTTACTACATTGAAACTATGTTCGTAGTTTTCTGATGTATTCAGAATCTGATGTACTCAAAAATTGTCCAACTCTACAGACAATATTATTTTTATAGATGTGATACTAAAAATGCTTATCACAGTCTGATTAATATCATTATTCATAAATATGCGACACTAATGATGAAATGACTATACATACTAATTAATAATCATACAAACAAGGGGAATTACAAAATATTAAGAATGGTATACAAACAAAAGGGCTATTTATATTTATAGGAAAATAAATAATGGGAGTCACATAAGGATACATTAAGAAAACCTACAAATTTCGTATAGTTATGGACATAAAACATTTTCTAATACGAATTTCAATATATACAACGAGAAAATAATAACCGTTCGCTAAAAACGCAATTATTATGACGAAACGAATAAAAACAAAGGTACGCGAATGCGATCGAATTTCTTATAGTGCGTAAAATAGGTTTTCACTTTTTTTAAGAGCTAAATGGTTTTACAATACACAAAAATGGATGAAAATTGTAACATTTGATAAAATAATTAAATTGTTGAACATCAAATGCTATATTTAAATGAAATAAGATCAATAACAAAACTTGTTGAGGAGGTTAACAAGCCCATCTGGAGTAGGTAACATGTTATATAACACCAGTAAACAATAAACTTAATTTATGAACTAATATTTAATAAAATAGTAAATAATAAAATACAATAACAACAATCATTACCAATTCGTTGCCCAACTTGAGTTGTAAAAGGATTCACACCTACTCCAAAAAATGACGACATATTTATTAAACGTTTGACAACTACTGATTCACGTTAACTGATCATATGATGGGATGTCTCGAACCCAAAACTCGGTATGCAATACCAAGGCACTGGTTACCATGGTTACATAAACAGATAACGTAATGGCGGCTTAACTCTTTGAATTGAAAAAATGTACATTTAGTTTACTATTCATAGCGTTGAAAAAACTTACTCTGGAAAAACTTTTAAAATAATACTTGTATAAAGAAAAATTTTACATCGAAAATAATAATCAAAACTTTTAGAATTAATTATAGCACACAATAAATATTGATTTATCACGTAATTGAATTTTAACATTTTATATTAAAGAGCAGAACAATAAAAATGAATGATGACAACCCAGTAATTCATACAGATATAGAACCTGGTGTAATATCAACTCAAATGATAAAAGATGCTTTACGAGAACAAGGCCCTAAAGGAGAAGCAGGCCGTTTAATGGAAGAAGAAAGTCAAGACATTCAAAATACACCAAGTAAACAACTCCGCCTTGAATTTTTAAGTAAGTTTCCTAAAGATTATCTTTTAATAAATTTGACTTTATAACAGAATTTTCTTACAGTACTTCATTATACTTGATAATTTATTACAATTCATATTGATGTATTGCAATTGTTGATCTCTTTGACAATGTGGTATCTTTGTCTTTATCAGAAGAAAAAAATAAAATTTCAATAAAACAAAAGCTATGTGTAATATCAACCAATATTTGTTTTTTTTATTTTGAAATTTCAAACATTACATTATGTTTGAAAAACATCTTTGTTTGACATTGCCAAGTCTATCAACAAAATTTTGCATGATCCTTCCACACAAATCAGTTTGAATTCTACTAACACTACATTGGATTTTTGCTTGCAAGTCATAAATTGTTAGTGGTTTATGCTATAGACTTGTGACTTAACATAAACCCAGAGAAAAAAGTCTAAGGGAGTCAAATCAAATGATCTTGGTGGCCAATTGACATTGCCTGAAATTATCAAATCACCAAACCTTTGATGCAATAACTAATTGTTTCAGTAGGTGTGGCATGTGTTACCATCCTGTTAAAATCACATCTTATTCAGATCAAAATTTTCAAAATTTGTAAATAAAAAATAATGAATCATAGCTCAATAGCACTCGCTATTTATTGTTAACATCATCTCCTTTCTCAATTAAAAAAAAAAATGGCCCAATGATGCCACCAGCTCATAGTTTACACTAAATAGTATGATCACTGTTGAGTCATTTGTGGATTGGAATATTCCCAAATATGGCAATTTTACTTTTGTACAATGTACAATGTAATTTTTCTTGTGTACAATGTAAAACCAATAAATATCAACTTTGACAAATACTTGCAATATTCTTTTGACTCCTTGAATTTTTTTTTTTTTTTTTTTTTGTGAATTGTTGTTCTAACATCAAATAGAGAAAATGCTCTTCAAATTTTTTAACCAAATGAGAAATTGTGTTTTTTTTTGTTTGGCCAGTTATGCACACCATAAATATTGCAAATTGCATGATACATAGTTGTAACAAATTCCATATTTCAATAATAAATTTTTATGATTTGTAAACATTATTGCAGTGTGTAGCATTCCATGATGATTTGTCATAAACTATTGGAAACAAATGGTGCTTGAAACATAAAAACAAGATCAACGTCGCCATCACAATCTCTCAGTTTTTTGCACCTAATTTGAAAGACCTCTTATTATTACAATATTACATTATTTGGTACTACTTCAGAACTTAGAACAAGTTTTCAGGATATAAATGTTGGCTGTCAGATTTTTGTTTGGCACTGATGAATATGATTCATTTAGAACAATTTTTCTTAAATAAAAATTATATATTCCCATAATTTATATTTATGAACATGTAACCTTTCCTCTTGCCTTTTTCTGTTTAGCCTATGGAATTACCATAAGGTATTTCTTCAGAGGATGAATGAGGGTGAAAGGTATGAATGTAAATGAAGGGTAGCCTTGTACAATTTCAGGTTAACTCTTCCTGAGATGTGTGGTTAATTGAAACTCATCCATTAAAGAACACCAGTATTCACAATATAATACTCAAATCTGTATAAAAGTAAGGCTGCTTTTACTAGGATTTGAACCGTAGAACTCTCAATTTCGAAATCAAATGAATTGCGATGACGAGTTAAAACCTAGACCAGCCTGGTGAACTTGTAACCTTTGCTAAAAAAAAAAAAGTAATTTATTCAAAATATGTAGAAACTATAGAAATAAATATAAATAACTGGAAACTGTATCAAACCAAACACAAAAAAAAAGTATCTTGACATTAGTCTTTGGCCAGCAAGAAAGCATTTTATAGGCTTCAATTTCTAATTTTAATTACTTACCTGAATTATTTATAATTCATATGTTATATAAGTATCCTCTAATCAAGATTTGACCATAATCACTTTATCCTATTGGGTAAATATTGAAGGACATCCTTTTTTCACATAATAGCTCATATTTCATTCCTGATGAGATTTTTATAATGAATATATTATTACTTGAATAGATTATTTATTTATTAATAAAATTAAACCACTTTATAAATAACTTAAGAAATTGATTCATTCCAGTGGTGAAAGAGTTATGCAATTAATTAATAAAATTTACCCTCTTTTTGGATTTATCCACATATTTAGAAATTCATTCTCAAATGTTTATTTTTTTTTATTTTTAATTTTTATCACATTTCAACACGGTGAACAATGATGTTAAAATTTTTACTTTCATTTATCCACAATCCACATTTGTATAAACAGACAGAAAATACACACATTTTAAATAGACAGAAATTTGTAAATCATAATTATTAAAGTAGGTTTTCTTAGTATTCAGTTACGTTTTCCCATTTCTTCATTCTATTTTATTCTACTTTATTTTTTTATCTTGTTCATAATTTTCTATTTTATTCCACGTATTTTTGGTTCATTCTTCATCCTATTGTATTCTACTTTATTTTTTTATCTTCTTCATAATTTTCTGTTTTATTCCACGTATTTTTGGTTCATCATTTTTACATTATATTTTATTGATTCATTAAATGGTTATATAATATTTAATTAGTTGATTCTTTTCACAATCTACATCGCTTCTTTACAAATCCTACTGTTTTAATGTATTAAGCTCTGTCTTTTAATTTTAAATTTCTTGGTAAAGTCACTTACTCAAGCAAGTCACTACTCAAGAAGTGAGAACACTGTATATTATCTTAACTCATGTAGTTGTTTTCTAAACATAGAAACAAAACACATTTACAAAGAGATTAATCATAACATACATATTTTACATATGCTTTAGTACATAAACATCAAGATCTCAGCTGTTTGAACAATATGAAACTAACAGACATACTCATTTAAAACCATCTTATTAAATGAATAAACATAATATAGATCATTTTAACGGCAATATGAAGAGGCCACTTAACCTTTTTAAAATGAGTGATATTACCTCCACAACCAAAGGGACCGCATAATAAGATCAGAAAAGATTCTTCTTCAATATTTTTTAAAATAATTCTCTCTTTTTTTTTTTTTTTATTTCACACTCATTATCTTCTCTTTTTCTTTCTTATAATTAATTTTGTTTGTTTCTGTTATTGGTTTAATTATCCTACAATTTCTTTCTCTTATTTTGATCTACCTCCCTCATGTTACTACAATAGTAAGTTCTGCTGATTACATACCTTTAAAATTAGCCTAATTCAAGAATATTCTATCTTTAGAAAATTTTTTTTTAACATAATTAGAGAGAGAGAGAGAGAGAGAGAGTGAGAGAGTGAGAGAGAGTGAGTGAGTGAGTGGGTGAGGGGGGGGGGGGGGGGGAGGGGGGGGGGGGGGGGGGGGGAGGGGGGGGGGGGGGGGGGGAGGGGGGGGGGGGGGGGGGGGGGGGG
>JAAAKQ030108126.1:0-14155 GCA_010016005.3 Zanna intricata
GTCGACCACTCCTGAGAAGTGTGGTTAATTGAAACCCAACCACCAAAGAACACTGGTATCCACAATCTAGTATTCAATTAATCTAAAACAAAGAAAAATATATTTTTTTTAGTTACAATCTACAATAACTATAATAACTGAATGACTATTGCTACCATCTACAGTGATAATCATTTACATTGAACAGTGACAGTTAAATTTATGAGTTTTAATCTATTTCGCTAAAGAAATACATTATTCTCATTTATACTTTTGCTTAAACATTTTGATAAACAGATTTTTTAGGATGTATATGATTACATCGTTGCTGTAATTTACCAATTTATTAGATGAAATAAACATTCTATAAAATTGAATATTTAATACTCGTAGATATGCTCATAATTAATAAAAATAGAATTCTGTTCTAAATATAAAAATAATGTTCAGTATGCTCCACTTTCTGTATAATTTACATGAAATAATGTATTTCAATAAATAAAATAAAATGATGAAAAATAAAAAAACATTCAAACTAGATACTACAGAGCATTAGAGCATAATTTCAAAATATACCAAATAGAAGCAATTTACAGTAATTGAAAGGCTATTGCTACTCGCTATGATGATAATCATTTATGTCGAACAGTAACATTCAGTTTTTATTTATCTGACGAAAAAGAATATTCTCGTTTACATTTAACATTTTTAACATATATTTTGAAATTATACCTCTGATGATGGTCGATTCATCAAACTTGTCATTAGTGTCTGCTTTCAGAAATTTTATATATAGATATTTATTTATTTATGCTTATTGGCATCAGCAAACAAGTTCATAATAACATACACTCCTTTTTTTTATGATGAATTTGAAAGTGTTTGAAAAATTCTAAGTCTGACTTAGATTCAGGCCTAGAACCTTCTGTTTGAAAAAAACTAATCTGCAATATATTTCAAAAAGCTCTTTACTTTTTATTTTTATATTAATAATTATATTGAAAATAAATTGCAAGGTCTGCTTTAAAATTTAATCAATGAAGATAATTTCTCCACATGAGTTATGTGTAATTGATAGTTTACACTGTGTATTATTAGTATATAATTGGAATAAAGCAGTTAAATTAAATATTTTTATCGCAGGAGGAATTTTATTTTTACCTTTAAATACTACATTAATATAAATACCTCTAAACTAGTGATTCCCATCTTTGACTCAATTGAATACTTCCTTTATTAAGAACTAAGGCCTATATTATTATAAACTGAAATTTATTGAATATCTATGTCTATTATTTATCCAGTTTCAGTTATCTGTAAATTCTTACTTCATATTGTTTTCTTTGAAATATTACTTCTTGGGATATTCAAGGAATTTATTTCATAACCCCATACATTGAATGAGATTTTTTTTTATCTTTAACCTCCTCCAGGAATATATTCAGTTTTAAACACACCACTTCTTATCTAATTTACTGATATTAATAATACCAAAATAATTAATTTGTTTGCTACTGAATGTATTGGAGAGTAAAATTTAATAAATTTTTTGTACTTTTTAATTATATCCTTTATTAGCAAGATTTTTGTCCATTGTTTACTTATGCAAATAAAACTAATTGCTTTTAAATTTGATTTCTTGTTTGGATAGTTACATTAATGTGGCATTAATTTTAAAGGAGGTTTGATGTGAAAAGGGTAAAAGCTCTGCTGCAACATCCTTTTTCATCCTTTGTAATTTCCACATTTCACACTCACAAAATAAAGCAGAACATACTCCTCTAACATTCCAGTTCACAAGATATTTTTCTTTTCAGATTTAATCTCATTTGTTTTCTATTCAATAAAAAATTCTTTCTTTTAAACAGTACTTTTTCCAGTACTGTTTTTATTCTTATATCTGATTCACTATTCCAATTTCTATTCCAAGCTTCTAATATACTTATCATCATCTAATAACATATTTCTTATTACATTTTTTATAACTTGATTACTTTTTTAATTAGAATATAATCTATTCAAGGGCAACTAAACCAATAAACCAGGTCGTGTTTGTTATTGGAATTCATCAATAGAATGATGGTCACATTATTTAGCAATTAACATTAAAATGTAAATTTATCTAACAGGCTTTCAACTATCACAATCTCATAAAGAAAACAAGCGCTGACCTTATGTGCCACCCCAACTTATAATGAGTAATCTAGTTAAAGTGAAAAGAAAAGTTATATTTCTGGATTATTATTATCAATTATATTTTATTGTTTTGTTGGTTTTTGTGATGAACGTAATTTAAATATTAATTTTTTTTTTAAATGGTGATATAATTTTATTTTTTATTTTTTGACTAATTATTTAAATATTACTGTAATATGAACAATTTTTTGTTATAAGGATAAGTTATTCTACAAAAAAAAACTAAATTTTAAACTGTAGGATATCAAATTTTTCGTCAATTAACATAGCAGTAGTTAAGGAAAATATGTAAAAGAAATGATTTCTCTTTTACAGTATCTGTATTTTTTATCTTGTTTTTAATTTAACTTTGTAACAAGCAAGTGGATTTTTTGATAGATTATCTTTTCTTTTTTTTTTTTTAGGAGTTTTATGGCTGATCAATTTTTTAAACTTAAAACTTTTTTTATAATACTTTAAAAACTTTTTTCTTTATAAAATTATCATTAAAATATCATTAAAAGAATTCCATATAGTAATATAGAATATTACATAACTAAGCTTTAAGATCTACAAATGTTATTCCTGGAATTTCCTTAATCAAATTCATTACTCTTTGTCTTCCCTTTCACTTAGTAATTTGCATCATTATAATCCACACAGCACGCACGCACACACAGAGAGAGAAATATATCTCACATACTTAACTGAAAGTTAGTAGAGCTGAATATTTCATTTCTAACTCATCACTCAAAAACTTACTGATTAGAGATAAGCATAAACCAGTATCTGCAGACGAAAAACCGTTTTCATTTTTTTCCTAAGTGAGGCATTATAAGGATGAAAACAATATAACTTTTTTTTTATGGATCCTGTTATTTTGCACCAATTCAGCTGCAGGATATTTTAAAGATATCTTACTTATTTTTGTAAAACTTTGAAACCTCATTTTTTATCATTTTGGTTTGATTTTTATTAATTTCAAGTTTATAACAGAATTAAAAAAAGCATACAGTAAAATGAAATTAATCTTTTCAAACCGCTTTATTCAGATTTTTCATATTTTCTTAAGAGATGATTTAAGATTAAATCTAATTATAAAGTTATCTAGAAACGTTAAGTTATAATTATATAACACATGGAACTCGCCTTTCACTATAAGAAATCTAACAGGTAAAGGAACATTTTATAAGTCTGTTCTTGATTTTATTGACCTAACTTTTTCAAAACTGATTATTTTATCAATTTTACATGTATTATAAATTATACATGAAAAACATAATTTCTATATTTTAAAATTCACAATTTGTGATATCAGTAGATTAAATGAAATTTCTGTCTTATCCAGATATTTATTCATCCACAGATCCAGTCTGGATCAAAAGAATTAGATTACTGCTTACAATTTTTATCTTTAGGATTTAATTTTTAGAGTAAATTTTACTAAATATGAGTATTAATTAATTTTAAGATTATTAAGCCTGAATAATCTATATCAGACAGGTTGGAAAAAACTATCTATCTTTACCTCAGCTTAGTCAATTTTAATAAAGAATAGAAAAGAAGAAATGTCTTTCTTATGTACCTGATTGATTAAGAAACCTATGTAAATTGTTGTAATAATTTCATTGAGGGAAATTTTATCCAGTTACTAGGAATGTTTAGTTGCTACATATCATTGCCACTTTTTTCTTCCTTTAGAATAACTTATTAAGAAATTAGTCTGTTTTATGAATTTCAGTGTGATCATGCTGATGATCATGCATTATTGAATGTTACATATTTTAATACTGTTTTTTTAATTGTGTCTCAAAACTAATGAGACTAATTTCTTTTTTTATTAGCAAATAAGAATTGACTTTTCAAAGTTTTCTTAAGATTTTGTTAAGAGCAGTTCCTCAAACAACAACTTTTAATAAATAATATATAAGCATACATTATTTTTAGAAAAATATTTAAATTTCATAGATTTCAAAATATCTTAGAACATTCAAGTAATTCCACTATTTTTACTGATAAAAAACATGCTAGCTGTGATATAAGAGAAACTGCTTAAAAATTATTAAAGTATATCTTACAATAAACAAATAGTAGAAATTTCATCTTTTGATAAAAATACTTTTACAAAATTTATTTCCTCATTTTGAAACGTAGAATGCAGAATGTCTCAGAGAATTTTTTTCGGCCCCTTGCTTTTTTTTTATTATTTATTAATGACTTAGCTTAAAAAAATTGAACCATTAATTATAATCCTTTTGGTAGATAATAGAACTGTATTTATATCTGAAAATAATTATTTAAAAGGATTTTAAAATTTTATAGTAGCATCTCCAAAAGATTATTCACTGGATGATTGCAACAATCCAGTAAATTCCCACTAATGGTAATGATAGTATTTATTTTGCCCACAAAGCGAAATTCTCATTTTTTCAATAGATGAAAAGATCTCATAAGATGATCAAATTGATTTTGTTTTTAATAAAATCATTTTGTACTATTTTGCTCTGATGTGCCTTAATAAAATGTTAAACTTATCAAATATTTATTATGCTTGGTATATTCTTGTTTAACATATGTGATTTTTTGAGGTGCACTGATAAAATCAAAACAAGATTTTAAGTTACAAAAATAGACTATCAAATGAAATATCTACCACCCATAAGTATGAATCATGTAGACTCGTATTTAATAAATTAATTATAAATACATCCTTGTGTTTATATTTATTAATTGTTAGCAGCTCATTCAATTTATGAATGTTCATATTTATGAAAAAAAAAAATCACTTAATATTAAAGAAAGGGTGTTATTATTCTAGTGCCATTTTTAATAAATTGTCGAACTATTTGAAAAATCTTTCTACCAAATTATTTAAAATATAATTGAAAAATCTTATTTTACAGAAAACATATTACTCTCTTCATGAATTTTTAAATAATATTAATTAATTGAAAAAAAAATCTGATTTATTTTAAATATGATTTTTTTAAAATAAATTTTTATACAAAATAAAAACATTTATGTTTAATGGTTTTTTTTTTACATTCCTTTTCCACCTCTCCCCTAGGCCGGACTCACAATTAAGTATTGCTCAGCCCAAAGGAATGTCTAAGTACTCGAACAGGCCTCCCAGTCTACCGGCAATATGCTCGGTATGACAAAAAGCCGGGTCTCGGTCTTAACAACTGAAGGGTGACGGAGTCCCCATGTCTCATCATCGCCGACTATTTAGGCAAGCCTAGACGAATGACGACTCCACAGAGGGCTGTTCGTCAGTCTCTCACTACTCTATCATCCCTGACCTTGCGTTGCAATATTTATGTCACATAAAAAGACACCGCTCTGAACTTCTCAGCACCAGAAAGTATGCACGATATAATGGTATCTGCATTAAGTGGTTCTATTACCTGCTCACAGATGCTTCGTTCAACCATCCACCATCGACACTAGAATACCACATGTTGAGGAGTATCATAGTCCCTGCAGTATAAACATTCGGAGGTTGATGCTCTCCTCTGCCCAAAGAGATAGGATCGGAAGACACCATGTCCTGTCAAAAACTGTGTCAATCAGTAATTAAGCTGTCCAAATTTACGGTCAATCCATGGCGATTTTATTTTTAAAATGTTGCTCAGTGACTTGTTTTTACTAAATTAACTTATATAGATATTTACTTGAGCAAATTATACACTGTGGTTAAATACATTTTTAGGTACTTCAGGATTGATTAACTGAATTAAAAACAACTCTTTTTTAAAAAATTATTTTAAAAATAACTGTGAAAAATTATTTAACATGATATAGTACTGTTTGGTGAACAGTTTATAGTCATTTATGTGAATGGTGTTAAAATTATTCAGTTGAATTACATTATAAAATATCATTTTATAAATTTGAAGTGAATTTAGTTTTTCTGAGACAATTTAACAAGGATTGTTTGACCCTTTATTTTATAAAAATATTCTTAACTGGTAATTTACAGATAAAATTCCTGCTTAGTAAATCGATTGATTGTTGAATCGACTTCTAGTTTGATAAATTTTTTTACAGCAGTATAATTCTATTTATCAATTATAGCTTGATATTGTTTGTATTGTTTTTTTTTTTTTTTAATTTTGTAAGATTATCAAGAAATGAGTGGTTCTGTGGACAAACTAATGAAAATTTTGATAAAGTTAGAATCTTACGTATGTATGTATGTATGTACAAAAGAACATTACGAGTTACAGAATTTGGAATTAGACATTCGCATAGATACATGAAGTAAATAAATATGGACATCCCTATAAATTATTACGGCATCATGATAAAAGTAAAAAACTTGCTTAATAGCTGGTGTTCATTAACTGTTAATAAACAATCCTGCATATACATAGAGTGATGAGTAGAATATTGTTGGACTGAATTGCGGTTCAGCTGTTTAATATTTATTAAATCAGACTAATGATTTCATTATTCATATAAAATCATACATTACCATAGTCAATAATAAATGTTCTCTCACAACTCTCTAACACATTAATTGGATTTCATCTATCAAAATCATAATGAATGGTACTAATTTCTGCATTCTCATTAAAATTCAATTTGAATTTGCTCAAAAAACTGGTTTACCGGGACTGAATTTTAAAAGCCATTGTTTAGAGCTTTTATCATATTTCAACTTTACCTGAAAAAAAAAATATATATATATATATATGCGTCAGTACGTGGATACTCGACGGAAACGAAGTCTGTTACTCAATAATTTATGAATTAATGGTGCAAAATAAACGTTTATGAAGTTTATATATTTCTTTTTTAATTATTATTGTTTTTTTTTTTAATTAAGAAATATGAGCTAACAATGAAATACATTGGTATACAATAAAAAAAACATGCTGTAATACAAAAAATGTATCAATTATTAAAATAAAAATAACAAAGATGAACGAGATCAAAAATCGTTTACAAATGAGTAACAGTATTATAATTATAATTCTAATAATAATAAAGATAATATTACAGAGGTTCCATGAAATTGATTTTCAATGTAAACATAAAGTTACCAATTGTACTCTTCTCTTCAATATTTTTTCTCCTAATAAAAATATATAATGATATTATTAAAGTACGGAAATGGCTTCATATCTTAAAACTGAGTGATACTAGGAGAGATAAAAACAAAAAAAAAACATTTATCGAGACTGGTTTTCTACATCGTTTTTCTATTCAAATTATGCATTAATTTTTTTTTTTTTTTTTTTTTTTTTACTACAGTGTTAACATTTTGAATTAATGCTGTACAGAAGCAATAAATCCCATCTTCCAAAAAACTGCAGCTGGTTTTTAAAAACTGTCGTTAACAAATTTTTTTCATTAAAATCTAAAATGCCAAAGCAGTTTCATGATGATAATCCTGCCAAGGATCCTTTGTTAGTTGTAGTTTTGTTGCTTTGTTTTTGTTGTTAGTCTTTGTTTTGTTAGTTGTGTGTTTGTTGTTGTAGTTTTATTGTTCTTATTTTGTAGTTTTATTTTTATTAGTACTCATTAGTTTTTTCTTATTACAGGATTTAAGATATTTTTAACATTTTTATTGTTCCCTAGCATCCAAAATTTATACTATACAAACGTTAAAAATTAGTCATACTCATTGAAATAATTTTTTACATAAAAAATTTGTTGAAAGATTTTGCCCGAATCGCGTGAATTATCTTCTATTCTTTGGACAATTCGAACTTTTCGGAGTCTTAATAATTCAACGTGAAGTAAAATAATTAAAGTATAAGTAAATAAGTTGTGAAAAAAACCGTGACTAAAGTATTATTACAGTATTTTTTAGTAAGGAAAAGTTCGTTTTGGAACGTTTTTATCTTTATTAAATAAACAGGTTCAGGAAAAAGATAAAACAGATTACAAATTTGGAAAAAGTTATTTCTTACTTAATAGCTCTGACGTAAAAATAATATTTCTGTATCACAAAAAATGATCAAACTAACTGGATCTTACTTGATTTTTGAGCTCACAGGATTTGACTAGATTATGAATCCTAGGAGTAATAGTTCAAAGAATAGATTGTTGTAGGAAGAAATAGATGTACAATTTACAGATATTATTTTTAATTGTCGAAACAGGACAGCGTTACCATTACAAATTCAAAACACTTTTAGAAAACGTCTATGACAAAACTGTATGAATTCTTTTTGAATAAAAAAAATTTCTAGTTTTTTTGAAATTCTAACAAAAACTCCCAATTTGGTACCTTAATGGTTAAGGAATTAGATAGGTTTTTCCGGGATTTTCCCCGATTTTTAAAGCAAATGTGTCAATAGTTGTATGTTTTTAAAATTACTGTTTTAGTTTGATGTCGATAAAATATTAACTAGAAATTTTATTAGGTTTTGTTGATGTGTAACGACATTTGTAACGTTTAAATATTAATGCAATTTTATTAACTTTAGTTGAGTAAAAAACATAATAATAGTTTGATAAAAGTAAAAGTTTCATATGACATTTTTTTTATTAATACACCTGCTGTACATTAGAATAAAAATAAAAAATGGATTGATAGATGGTTCTTTCATAATTACAAACACTAATAATATTTTGTCAGTATTATGTTACTAGGTCAGTCAAATATAATCTGGATGTTTTTTTTTAAACATTTATTACTAAACAATAAAAATACAACACACATTAATTACTTTTTGCATAGTCTTCCTCTAAGTCTACACGTTTTTCCTACCGTGTGGGGAAGCTTGTGGATAGTTTCATAAAAAATTTGAAATTTAATAAAAATTAAAAAATTTTTTAGTGTGACATTCATGGAGAAAATCGTCAATCAATATGTCTTTACAGTCCAAAAGACGTTTGCGAGGATTTTTCAAACTGACGGATGCATTTTTGTCTTTACAGATCAAAATTCTTGATTCCTACTTCATTCTATACTCACAGATTTCGATACAGGCTTGATTGGAGGGACCCACGTATCAAATATGTTTCTTTTCGATTTCTCTCCCGTTGTAATCGATTCTTTGGAAAATCAAGCCTTTGGAAAATGCCCTGTTGACCCTGTTTCTAATTTTGGGTCAAAAGTGTTGGTACCTACCTCTCACTGACTTTGTGGAACCCAAAATGTTTTGCGATAATGTTACGTGGACATCCATGACTGAGTGATATCCTCTTGCGAAACAATTTCAAAAACTAAGAAAAAGTCTTGAATAAGGTCACGGATCAATTAAATGTTATCTATCATCAACATTTTTATAATTTTCTACAGTTTTACGTCCTCTTTTAAACCTGGTGGCTAGACTTGGGTACGATATCCTCGAACTGCTTACACAATCTAATCAAAGTTTTGAAGGGTTTGACGCCCTCATTCAAGAGAAATTTCACGATAATACTTCTTAGTCTGATATGATGCTAGTAATTAGAAAAACCCGAATACAGAGTCATCTGAATCGCCCATCCCCATATCCCTCTGGAGGCCAACTCATATTTATACGCAAACCATGAAAAAAAGGTCAAATTATATTTGACTGACCCTCGCTACTTTAGGTGTCTTCACAAAAATGAAGCTTATTAGTGGAGCCAGTGGAAGCTGCTTTAGCTGATATTCTACAATTTTTTTGACATGTTATAAGGTTCCGTAATTTTTTGTAATACTATAAATTGTTTGCTAATTTATTGTACAATAATTATCTACAACAGTTCGGAATTAAGTACTGCTGTCTAATGTATTCATCATTTTTCGCAGTAAGGCTTATATTGGAGAATGCGTCCATTTCAAAAATTTATTTTACTGTCTGTTTTGTACTTTTAATGAACACGTGTACTGCAGTTAACCTTGCGCTACTCGCGCTGTTATAGTTCTGTTTTTTGTTTTACACACGTTAGGCGCCTAGTGGTGGGGGTATGGGTGGGAGGTTCAGTACCTTCGAACCAACTCCTGCTCTGTTTAATCAGTGTGCATTAGCATGTCTTAGAGAGTTTGGGTTTTTTTTTAACTTTCGGGACCACTGTTAGTAGGTATTTCTTCAGAGGATAGAGATGAATGATTTTTAGCGTGTGTAAAAATGCCATGCCTGACCCGGATTCGAACCCGGAACCTCCGGATGAAAGGCCGAGACTCTACCACACACGCCACGGAAGCCGGCAAAGGTATATACTATCCCGTTTTAATTGTCTGGGTTATATCTGTATTCACGTAAGTGCTTCTACTTTGATTGAGCCTAAACGCGTCCGATTACATAATCGGAATATTTTGCAATCCAAGCAGTTCTGATGAAGACGATATCATCCTAGCGGACAGTGACGAAGGAGAAGAAAATGAAATAGAAGAAGAAATTCATTTATAAGATGAACACGAGGGGAAACTGCTGCTGTTGACCGTTCAAGTACACAAGATGAAGCACCACAGTTATAAGATACTGTTGATACTGATGATTCTTGGTTAGCGAACATATTTTTTCTGGAGAAAACAGAAGAACCTCATGAAATGAAAGATATCTCTCCCTAGGCCTACTAACTTTCACAGTAGATTGTGCAATATTATGTTATGTACGAGTATGCCCGGGCCTAAAGGCGAAGCTTGAAATGTAATAACTGAGCGGGAGTGGGTTGATCTCTTTTTGATGAACAAGTGATAAAGATAATAGTCAGTGGAACCAACATCTACATTTCAACAGTACGAGACCGTTTTGCAGGAGAAAGGAACGCTAATTCTATAGATAAATATGAAATTTGTGCTTTCATAGGAATCCAATCCTACTGCTTTCCGGCTGTTTGGGTAGTGTGAGAAAACACACCAAACATACTTATGATTACCCTCATGGAAATGGTGTCGAATCTTGCTATTTGGATGAAAGCAAGACCGCTTTCACTTTTTGTTGTGATTTGTTAGATTCTATGATATTTGTGATTGCACACAAAGGAAAGAACGCGACCGCCTTGCAGCCATCAGATATTTGTTTGAGTTGATTGTACATAACTTACAGCAATATCACACAAGTGAATATTGTACTTTGGGTGAACAATTGGTATAGGGGTAGATGCCCTTTTAAAATGTACATCCTAGCAAACTACAAAAATACAGAATTAAGGTTTTTGAATTGGATTGATAACATTGGTTTACCTCAGTATGACTGGCTGAAATGTTATTAGAAGTAAAAAACTTGACCTTAGTTGGTAAAATCAGGTCTAACAGGTTGGTATACATGTAAAACTTAGAGTAAATAAGTAATGCAAAGTATATTCATCAATTTTTGCTCACCATAAAAGAAAGGCTGCTGTTTCACATTGCACAAAGAAAAACAAAGCAGTGGTCTTACTGTCTGCAATGTACAATGATCAAAAATTGGTCCTGAAAGTGGAGATATGCAGTAGCCAAAAGAAGTAGTGACCTTCTACAATCAAACTGAAGTTGGTGTTGATGTTTTGGATTAAATTTGCGCTAAGTATGACTTGATGGAAAACTAAATGCTGACCTGTGTCTTTTTCTTTGATCTTGTAAATATTGCTGCACTTAATACTTCAAGAATTAACAATGTCAATAATATAAATGAAAGATCCTCAATGCCAAGATAAGAATTATTGAACCAGCTTGCATGGGAGCAAATAAAAAACTGTTTGGATTCTCCATTCCTTCCAACTAATATGTATATTTTTTTGTTAATTTTAGGCAATCTGTAAATTAATTTCATGCATTTTTAATTGTTACAGTATGAGCTGTATGTATCAGATGAAGACAGAGAGTTAATCAGAGTTGATATTCAAGTGGTTGATATTAATGATAATCCTCCTCTGTTGGAACGGCCTCTTTATCGTACTCAAATCACTGAAGAAGATGATCGCAACTTACCAAAACGAGTACTTCAGGTAATATTTTTTTTTTTTTTTTTGTTTATGTTGGCATTAAAAACCAGTACATATAATTAAAACTTGACCATTTTTTAAAGTCCAGTTATTTTGATTTTTTTTATAGTTTGATGACTTTGTCAATTAATTTCTATTCTTTGGCTTTTAATTGATTATCCACTGCATTTGATTGCAATTCTATCTATGTGGAAGTAAAAAACCCTAAGTCAAAACTGTCAAAAATATATCCTTAAAATTTTTTTAAAATCCTTGAACAAGGGACTGACACTTTTTTTTTTCTAAAGCATTACTACTACGTTTGCCCACTTGTTGCTTCACATTGGTTGGGTTTGTGGTATTTTGTGATATGTAAAAAGGATTTGTAGTTGTAAATAGGAAAACAAAAAACTGCAGATTTACTGAAATTCAACATTCTAATGAATTAATTTAGCCATTCTTTTATAATTAAAATATAATAGGGATTGTTTGACAGATTTACATGATATTTCAGAACTCTTTAGATACTTAATGTGGCTGTGTTAATATTGAGCCCACATACTCAAATTAACTCCGGATAATGTCACCAGGATTCAAAAATTAATCCAGGTAGGAGTGTAAAGAATTATCTTCTTTAAAGTATTGTATTGAAAAATTTAAATCTGTTTATGTACATTGTCACCCAGAACTGTTTTTTTGCATGCTTAATGTAATACTAATAAAAATGCAAATAAACTTATTTACATATGCAAATAAATTATTTTATTGTCTTACAATAATATACACTTTAATATTGGTTAATTATCTTATAGTTTTTCATATACTAGTTAAAGTAGGCCTTTTTTATATTGACTGTTCTAAAGCATTAATATGTACAAAAATATTGGCATCTTATATCTTTAAAAATTTTAACAAAGACTTACATAGTAACTCGTAGTATTTTCAGGATGTCTAATATGAGTAGCTAGACATGGGAAATGCCCAATTGTCAATTTGGCTATTCGCCTTGTTTAATTTCTAACACATATTAAAACAGTTTAATAATTTTACAAGATATATTTGTTATTTTATTTATTTCATTAATTATTTGAGTAAAATTTTAAGTTTGTAAAAATTTTTGTTACGTTTATATAAACTATTCATTCAAATTTTTCAGTTTGAAAAAAATAAAGGCAAAATTCTATTATTTTTTTTCGCATCAAAAAAAAATAAAAATATATATATATATAAGGAAAGATAAATATGTGAATTACTGTTAAATGTATTATCCTGAGTTAATGAATATTGGAGGAACTGTATATTGTTAAAATGGACATATGATATATGCATCTAGTAACTGTGGAGGTTGTGGTTTTTATGATTTTGGGTAGTTGGTTTGTGATATATTAAGATGGAGGGCATATGTGCAATATTTAAACCACCTGCTGCGAAAAGAAATGAATATTGTAGGATCAGCAATCTCTGAAAATTCAAATACAAAAACATCTACCATATTTGACTAGGCTTAAATATCTAAAAAGAAAAAGATTTATTCAACTTCAGATTTATTAAATTTCTTCTTTATTATCTTATCTTTTCTTGATCAGTTTTTTTATTTTATATATATATATTAATCTAGCAATGAAGTTAATCTGTACTTTCAAACAATGAAAACTAATTTTAAAAATGTGAAGAAATATATATATGTTTCTACATTTTAAGTGTGAAATTAGCTTCATTGCTAAAATTTAAATCATAAAATAGTTTATACAGTTGTTTGTATAATTGAAGCAAAAAAATTCATGACCATTCTGAAAATTTCTTCCGTAAATCAAAAAATATAATATAAAATTAATTTAGTTAAAACTTTTTCTATTATTGCAGAAAATTTATAATAATCTTATGAAACACAAGTTAATAATTTCTTAAAAAATAAGTGCCAATTCTTAGACACAAAATACTATTTTTAAGAAGCTGGGTTGCTACTGTACATATATAAGATACTATAAAAATAAATAATAATATCAGGTTATCTAAAAAGTATTGACTCTTTTTTTTTTTTTTTTGTCTTCAGTCATTTGACTGGTTTGATGCAGCTCTCCAAGATTCCCTACCCAGTGCCAGTCGTTTCATTTCGTTATACTTCCTACATCCTACATCCCTAACAATTTGTTTTACATATTCCAACCGT
>JAAAKQ030108137.1:0-14155 GCA_010016005.3 Zanna intricata
ATTTTAATTTGCATTGTAATAATGATTAGTACTATTATTTTTTGTAATATAATAATAAGAAAACTTAATTATTACAATTGAAAATTTAGACTGATTTACAAAATTAAAGAAAAATTATTGCCTCGGGGTCATATTGACCCGAACAGTACATGTGTATAGTAAATGGGAACAGAACAGCATGGTTAATTGAGAAAGAAGAAGATTCCTGGGTCAGATGGCTCTTAGAAAAATAAAGAAGAAATTAAAT
This sequence comes from Zanna intricata, assembly GCA_010016005.3. Taxonomy (NCBI): domain Eukaryota; kingdom Metazoa; phylum Arthropoda; class Insecta; order Hemiptera; family Fulgoridae; genus Zanna; species Zanna intricata. The sequence goes on from JAAAKQ030108137.1 coordinate 248, forward strand.
CTGTATCATTTTTCTATACACATTATCAGCGAATAATATTTATTTAATTAAGGTGGACTGGTGTAAAAATATTTTATTCATTAAATCTGAATCAATGTAATGGGATAATATGTGTAGGTATTACTAGGAAGTAATTGTAGCCTGTCAATAGGCTGCTTATTAAAAAAATTTATAATGTGTTGTAGTGTCTCATTTAAATAATTTCTTTATTGTGCTGTTTGTAATAATAAACTCTTTCACCTACTGTCTTATTCAATACGATGGGATGACCTACTGTCTTATTCAATACGATATCTACTCTTCAACTTCAATTGAAGTGAAAACTTTTTTTTTGATTTTGTATTAATTATCCTATTACTCCCTGATAAAAACATTTATCATCTTGCCATCCTGCCTCACTAACTACTGCTATATGAGTATTCAGTAATATTTCTTGTTTTAGATTATTTAGCCTACCACTCTAAGCTTGGCATCTAATCCTTCCATGCTCAGACTTAAAGAATGGTTTTTATACTTTTTGATGATCCTCTCTTTAATAGTCATCACCAAGTGACACAAATGTGAGACTTCTTTACGTATAAAATATTTCACCGAAGAGGACAGCTTCATTTTATATTATCTAAAAATATAAAAAAAGAATGAGGATAACTACTCATATCTCTTTGGAAAACACAGTAGCAATTTTCCATTGCTTTCAGCGTGCATTCTTTAAGCTTAAAATATATTATGTTTGAGTTTGTTATTTAGGTGTATGAACTGTTAGTTAGCTGTGGCCTTCAACAACTACTGAAAGGGATGCTGTCTTCATTTAAGGATTATTCTCTTGGTCTGGTCTGTAGTTGAAGGACAGGATGCAATAAAAAGTGGCCTTTTCACTGATGTCGTTGTGCCAGAGAATAGTGCATATGTTATGGTTACCTGATTTTCAAACGTCATGTAGTCATCTGCATTGGACCAGATCATTTTATTTATGATTGATACTTCAAGTAAAGTGCATTGTCCATATCTATTGAGTATATTTATAATGAGGAGTCTCATTTTTTCCTGACCACCGACCTCTTTTTAAATTTAAAAATTTTTCTGTTTGGTCATTCATTCAGTAAGGTACTTCTTTCAAGAATCTATTTCAACCTCAAAAGAAAAAGTAGAAAACCTGTGCTAATTAAAGCAGTATACACAAGCAGTAAAGCAGTAAAGCAGTATCCATTGTCTCATTATTGAAAGGGGCAAATTCATTTGTTGCTTTACTTTATCTGTTCCAGTCTTTCTTTTGGTTGTGAAACATATAAAGGGCTTGAGGTGCAAGAAGTGTCAGTGAGATTTACTTTCTCTGATATTGATGATATTTGCCATATAGTAATCCCTCTATTAATCAGAATGAAGGTGTCACTTGTAGGATTGAATACCACCTACATTTGTTGATAAGTTGACTAAAAAATAAAGCAGACTAAGTTGACTTAGCAACTCTTATATTTTTCTCAGAAAAGAAGGTAATAGAAAACCACTATGCTCCTCACTTTACCTATTAGGCATGGCTTGGGATGCATTATTATTTTTAAAGATGTCTATGTCATTTTTAGGAATGGATTGTGGCTCATAATAGATCACATTTTAACAGATATTATCGGTAAACAATTTATCATTCATATAGAAAAACTATAGTGTCAGCAAATATATAGATAGATTATTCCATATAAAAGCTTCATTCTTTTTAAAATGAAGGTTTGTGTGAAGTGAAAGTTCTTATAAAAAGGAAAAGGTAGAAATTTTGAAATAAAAAAAAAATTGATTTCAAGAAAACAATCTGACTTGAATATTCTATCTCAGTTATACTCTAATGTTGATGAGGGAAAAATTTTGATTTTTATAGCTATTTATAACTATCAGAATAAGTCACTTAATTTAAAATCATGTGAATTTTTTTCTTTTGTTAGTATGATCTGTATAAATTTAGACATATGATATATAGAAGTATATGATATTCCATATCTGGCAGTTAAGCAGGTTATTTATTTTTTAAGTATATCTTTTAGTTAATAATTTTTATAATATAATCAAGCACCATAGTGTGCAGTTTTATTTGTTTATAATATACAAAGTTGGAATTGGTTAAGTTTAAAATAGAAGTTACAAAGAAAATTATTTTGCATTGATATTGATAATTAAAAACCTATCTTCAGTACCTATAAACTTTATATTCTTAATTAAAAAAATGCATATACAATTTTATTCAACATATTTACCCTTGATGCAGCTAGCAAAAGTAACCTTGAGTGCTAGCCGCAATTTCATGTCATTATAACAGATGATAAATAAAAGAACTAATTAAAAATAAAATGTTTAACTCAATAAAAGTAATATGATTTTTGTAAATGATACGTAAAAATAATAAAAATTAACATAATATATTTAAACTGAAAAATTAAGTTAAATAAAGTAGACTAAAAGAAAAAAATACATTGAACTAGAATATAAAATTATTTATATCTATCCTGAAATCAAATAAAATACAAAAAAATTCATACTCTAAATTCTGATGTTGATATCACATAACTTCCTTATACGCCTATTAAATTATATATACAAATTTTTTACAATCCGAGGTTATTAATTATTAATAGATAAATATATTTAAATTAACAAAAAAGTTAGAAAAAGTAAGGAAATCAAATCAGATTTGAACTAATGTGGCTTCCTCTTGTAAAATTCAAATATTTCATTAATTAAATTTTTATTTTGCTATAACTCGAACTAATGAAAATAAGTACCACTTATGATATATCGTTGAAAACCTCTCAATGAAGGCTGATTACTGCAGTTAAGGAAAAATCCAAAATTCAAATTATTTTGGATTTTGAACTATTTTGGGACTTGTGGATCAATCGATTGCAATCAAAAGAGAAGGTGCACAACTAGATGTTAATTGTTTTTGAGTTATGCGAAATACATACGTACATAGTACGTACAGCGTCACGCCGAAATTAGTTAAAATGGATTCAGGGTTGATCAAAGTGGATATTTCCGTTGAAATCTGAAAACCGGAATTCTACGTGATCCCAATACTCACTTTACTTCTTACAACGAAGTAAATATGAGAAAAAAATAATTTCATAATGGAGAAATAAATAAAATAAAATAAAAACATCCACAGTTTTATGTGTGTAGATATTTTAATGTTAGCCCACTGGGCTGGTCAAGTGGATAACACGACATCACAAATCAGCTGGTTTCGAAATCGAGAATTTTAAGGTTGAAATCCTAGTAAAGGTAGTTACTTTTATATGGATTTGAATACTTGATCGTGGATACCGGTGTTCTTTGGCGATTGGGTTCCAATTAACCACATTACTCAGGAGTGGTCGACCTGAGATTGTACAAGACAACACTTCATTCACATTCATACACATCATCCTCTCACTCATCCTCTGAAGTAATACCTTACGGTAGTTCCGGAGGCTAAACAGAAAAAGAAAGAAATGTTAAGTAGGTTATTAATCTATTTTTTAGTATGTTATTCATTATATTTCACTGACATTATTTAGTCAGAATTTGAGTTCTACGATTAAGGTAGTTTTCAAACAGTTCTTTCCTGGTCCTCGTATACTGTAGTTATTTAGTTTATATATTACAATTTTGTGAGGAATTATGTCAAATGCCTTAGTTAAATCGAAAAATATTGCTATAGTGTTTTATTTTTATTAAAATTACTATTTATATGTCTTGGTATTAAATATTGTATACATGAACATTTCACTTCATATGAACGTCCAATATTATTCCGAGATATTTTATTGACTTGACTTCGTCTATTGACTGACAATGACAATTACTGTTTATCGATCCGCTATTACTGAACACGTATGTAAATTCACGAGAGGCTTTGCTGGTTTCAGTAGGCGAGAATGACAGATATTTCGTTTTATTTAGGTTGAGCGATAGAATATGACTTTCAAACCAAGATTTACCGTACGTAATTCATGGGTAGCACTTTTATATACTTCATCCTACGTCTCACCTGAAAAAACCAAAACTGTATCTTCAGTGAAAGATACTATGGTACCATTAGGAAGGTTCATTTTTAAAAGATCGTTGGCATATATTAGAAATAATATTGACGAGAGAACAGTACCTTGTGATAGTCAGAATTTGAGGATTTTCACTGACATTATTTAGTCAAAATTTGAGTTCTACGCTTAAGGTAGTTTTCAAACAGTTCCTTCCTGGTCCTCGTATACTGTAGTTATTTAGTTTATGTATTACAATTTTGTGAGGAATTGTGTTAAATGCCTTAGTTAAATCGAAGAATATTGCTATAGTGTTTTTATTTTTAATAAAATTACTGTTAATTATTCTATTTATATGTAAAACCGCATCTTTTGTTGACTTTCCAGAATGAAAACTGTACTGATTTTTATGAATAAAATTATTTTTATCAAGAAACTTTATTATTTGGTTTTTTAACATTTTTTCAAATATTATGGAAAAGTTATTTAACAGACTTATAGGGCTATAATTGGCCAGGTTGTTTTTATCTCTCGATTTATGTATCGCAATTTTTTGGCTATTTTAATTTTAGAAGAGAAATATCCTTCAATAAAACATCTATTTGTGTTCAAGTGGTTTTACTATGTAGTTACTACATATTTCTTTTAAGCAAGAAGCATTAAAATTATCGATTCCAGGCGACGAGTTTTTTTAAAAATTTTTATTACATTTGAATATTGTTGGGCTATCAGTAGAGGATGTCGTTAACGAAAGAGGCAGATTTAAGTTATTTGTATTTTTTAGTATCGCATTTGCATAATTTTCTTCTACATTTGTAAAGTATTTATTTAATTTATTAGATTCAATTTTCGGTTGTGTAAATTTTTTTTTTTATATTTCATTAATACATTCCCACGTTTTCCCAGTATTGTTTTTATTTGGTTGGAAGTTATTAAAATAATAGATTTTTACTCTTCTTCTATTATATTGTTTAACGTGTTCCTTTATCTCTTATAATAACCTTTAGTGTTGTATTAAAGGGTTGTTTTAATAATTTACGATGAATTTATCCCTTTCTTTCACAGCAGCTACCATGCTCGGAGCGCTAGATTATTTTAATGTTTTTTTTTTTGTAATATTTTAATAATCTTTTATGTTTATTTAAGTGGTCGGTAAGTTTATTAATAAAATTCATTACTAGTATATCCAAAGTAACAGTGTTATTATTTGATATGTCATTCCAGTTTTCTTTATCTAAACTAGATTTAAGTTCATCATAATTTATTTTATTGATTATGTTATCGGTTGTTGTCTTATCTTTTACAAAGTTTTTTAAGTTTTATATGAAATGAAGTACGGTAATGGTAAGTGATAGTAGTCTTTAGGATCGTCACCATCACATCACTCTGTCAAACGGAATCATTATTAAAGAAAATATGGTCGATGCAACTGGTAGACTGCATTTCGCTATCCAGGCTGTTTTGTAATCATGTAGGTTGTTTATATGTGATTTAAATCCATGTAGTGGCATAATGCTAAGAAATTTATTTATCAGATTATTATTATTATTATGAAGAATATTTAAATTAGTATCCCCTATTAAAAGTACGTCATCATCTGTCTTTATTTTCTGTTGATAAGCATCTAAGCTATTCAGGCAAGAATGCATGTTCTGTAAAGGCGGTCGATAAACAGCAATCGGTTAATGGTTCCCAATATCAATTCTAAAATAATTACCAACTGAATTTACATTTTTTGCTCTACTTTCATTATCTCGTGTTTAATATATATAAAAAAAAAAAAAATAAACATATACCGTCACTCTTCGTGAATCTATTATTTTTAATGACTACGTTATAACCTTCTAAACTGAAATTAAATTCAATGTAATCGCCGATCCGAGTTTCGGTCAATATAATAATTTGAAACTTAACTTTACTGTTACTTAAGTAAAAAGAAATTCATAAAAATTTGTTCTTATGAATTATGTTTAAGTCATATTTATGGTTAAAATATAATTGAGGATTAAAATTAAAAAATTCATTTACTTCTACAGTAACGTAGCTCTCATACACTATCAAATCACCTAAGTCATTATTGAAAAGAATAATAGGATACGTAGTTAAACAAACGAGTTAAAATTAATAGAAAGTTTGATAAAATAAACACTCACACACAATAATAATAATAATAGTGATAAGACAATAAAAATAATAAGACCTCTCTAAAATTATCCATTTCCTGTCGGGCTAAAATTAATACTTGTAGTATGAATAATTAATAATATACAAAAAATATTACATTTTCTGTTACCCATTAAAAAATCAACACCTACATAATTGTAATAAAACACAGAAACGCAATGAAATATTTCACAATCAACGTATCGAAATTCCGATTTGTAAACAGTTACTTTCTAATCGAGCGATATCATCCTCCTTTGCGAGTCTGATAGCTCTTGAGTCAGGTTTTCCTTTATAAACAGTTTTCCATCTTTGACCCAAACATATGTAAGCTTGTTTTGTTTTTTAAGTTTCCTGGTTCTAATTAGGATGATTTTGTTTGCGTGAGATGTTCATTGATATAATTAGTTCCTTGAAGAAGCCGTGCATCCATATCACTAGATTTAAAGATTGCTTTTCTTTTGCCGCAGCCAACCATTTCATCTTTGTATATCTGTGGACAAATTTGTATATAATAGGCTTAATTTTACCTTTGCTTGGAGGTAACCTATGAGCCATCGATATTTCATCGCTGCTGAACGGTATATTTATTGCCTTAGCCACGTTCTCTAAAACTTTATAGACGTCTTCGTTTTACATTTCCGGAACTCTAATAATTTCTAAGTTCTCTATTCGCGAGTAATGTTGTAATTCATTTAAATCACTCCGGATGACCATTTTAGAGATGAGCATTCCTTTTTTTAATGTTTACTTTTCAGTTTTAAGTTGATGCAGGGAAGTCTTAATATTATCAACTGTTCTACTCAGATCAGTTATTTTTTCATTAAGTTCATGAAATTTGGTGTTGATAAATTTCATTATACTTTCCTTTACTGAGTTTACAATATCTTCTAGATATTTTCTTCGTCTCCAACTTTTGACCCGGAACCTTTCTCGCATATATCACATTTCCAGGCATTCTTACATGAGCTTACAAAAGTTTTCAAGAGATCTGTCTTGTGCATGTTGGATGGAAGTACGATTGGTAAACGCACGATTATGATTTCTTTAATGTTCGTGAATATTTTTCTATTACACACATTACACGAGTTCTACATAGCGAAAAGAAAGATTATATAATCTAATGTAATTAATAAACATTTCTCATATGTGCTGAATCTATTAACAAGGGTTTATTAGCCACGATAGGAACCGCACAGTTACATACACAGCGTTATCGTCCGTTCGCTTCAATGTTTCGATAAGAACTGAATTAACATTAAGATGTTATTCATGTTGATATTAGACATGTTGTGACAAGACTGATTCCACTAATCTTAAATGCTCTGTGACAATGTGGTAGCATAGATATGATTTCTAAAAAAATATTAAAAACCATAAAAAAAACAGTTTGATGCAACAAGTGTAATGAAAAATTTGATTTGCCAAAGAATACTATGAAATGAATAACTTTTACATGAAATCACGCAAAATTATCTTTTAAAAAAAGTTAAAAATTGTAGTTTAATTGCATTATAAATTTTTGCCATAATTACAATTGTATTTATTTGTTCAATCTTAAGGTAAAGCTGTTAATAAAATAACCATTCTCTTTAAGTATTCAGTAATAAGTCTTATCTATTAATGATAATTTTTTAAAGAAATTATTGCTTTATTATCAAACAGGAATTCATACCTGATATATAATACATTTGTATTCCATAATTTTTGTTATTTTTCATTTTTTTTTAAATCACTTAATGCAAATAATAAAATTAAATAAAGAACTATGTGAAGTCATTGCAATGTTGCACTAAGTTCCCCAAGTTAGTTTTTAATACATGAACAATGTATGATGAATTATTCATCAATATTACATATAAGTGTTACTGTTTGAATGTAAAAAGTAATTGCCTTTTCTGTCCTTAATCTGTTGTAATTAATACTTGTGATAAAAATTTATTTTAATGATAAAGTAAAGAATTAAAAATGTAAATCCTTTACATTGTAAAATTCCTTTACTTACTGATTCTAAAGTAAAGAAAGTAAAATGATTTTAAAAACAATGTTTTGTTTAATTAAAAAGAGAAAAAAGTATGCATATAAAAATATTCAATTGTCTGGAATTGATTGGTTTTATGGAAATGACATATATTTCACAATTGTTTCTAAATTTTTAACTGAACTTTTGTTTACCTGTCTAGTAAAAAAAAAAAAAATAATAATAATTGAATAATTTTGTATAAATCTAGCAAAATGTTTTCATATAGATTATGTTTAAGCTGCAGGCTAGGCATTAAGTTAAGATTTTTCTTGCATGAGCTGCTCCTCTCTTGAAAAAAAGGGTTTCAGCTATGAAAAAAGCCTAAAAAGATTTGAGTTGAATAAACTTTATTACAAACTGGCTGAATAATTTTTTGCCATGGCTTCAAACATATTTGATTTCATTTTTTACACACATTGTTTTGCTCTTAGTGTTTTTAATAAAAAATCTAAGATGAAATTAATAAAAACTAATAAGATTTTTAACATATCTTATGCAAAACATAATTAGTTCTGCTCAGGTCAAATGATCCAGAGTAAACTATATTTCTTTTAGATTCTTTCTGGTTTTAAATCACTTAAGTACTATGAATCACCCAAGAAATTGGTTTTTCTTCAATTGAGGTTAATTTGTTATACTTAATATTTTGTATCTAATTGTACATTATTTTAATGTTTAGTAATTTCAATGTTTAGTAAAAGCAGCAGAAGATGACTTAAAAAATAAGAATGAAAAATGTAATAGGTGGTAGTAAGAGAATATTTTTTTCAAGTTAATGATAAAAATTAAATTTGTTGGGGCAAATCAATGTTAATTGTTGAACTCGCCAGCTTGCCTTTGGTGAGATTGTTTGTTTGTATTGACCTTGCTTGAAGTTTCTAATGACCTCTCCTTATTTTATTTCCAGGAAGTTAGGTGTTAAGGTTAGAAATCATTTAAGATTAATAAAAAAATTATTCTATCAAAAGATCTTTCAGAATTTAACTGTAATTTGAAAGTGAACTATTTATAATTTTAAAGTATAATTTTTTAGATTTTTATGCTGTTGAACAAAAATAAACCTCTTTCCCAAACAGATTAAAAAAAAGGAAAAACAACATTTCAGAAGAGAATTTTATTACACAATAACAAAAGAGAAAGGAAATGTGTTCCCAATGCACATACATTAAATTTAGTTTGTAGAAATGAACTATAAAAAAGTATAACACACTCAACTTCGAAAGAACCAGTAAAATATTTAAACTTCTTAATATCACAGTAGTTTGAATGTAAAAGGTGTTTGTGACATGTTGTTTATAAAGTGAAAATTAATTTCTTTTTAATGCTATGAAAAATGTTATGTAAACAAAATAAGAAATTAATTGATTTTGTTAGAGGATGAAAAAATTTACAAAATATTATCAGTTTTTCTTTTAATTTATCCAGCTGTAGTTTTTCCATTACATAAAAGTCTGCTCTGAATGATGAAGGTTTTTTATCTGTGTACTGAAGGGTAGAAAGATGGGGTTGAATGAAGCAGCAGCGGATTAAATTGAACAGTAAGGGGGTTTGGTTGGACCTCTGGAGAGTGATAATCCTGGACTGGGGCAGCTGCTTCTGATAAGGTTAATGACTTTAACTGAGTCATCCCATCTATACACTGCCAAACAAGATATTGGTTTAGAAACTTTCTCTCTATCTCTAACACAACATAATACAGCGTCACAATTTTTATCTACTGTATATTTTTATAAATAAGATATTACTATTACTTTTTAATTAAAGATACTTTTTTTTTATTAATTTTAACAAAAACAGTTGTTTATGTCTTTTATGTCATCAATTATATCAATTTATATAGTATTAATTGATGCTTATGAAAACATTACTAAATGATTGATTTTGATCACACAAGGATTTTAAATAAAATTGACACCACATTTACGAAATCTATTTAATTTGCTATTGATTGATACATATCCAACACGTTTGACTGCTTGAACAGTACACTGACTGACCACTGCCAGTCCCCACTACACACACACACGCACATGCGCGTGCACACACACTCCCACCATACTTACTCCCACCAAGTGCACACACATGCACCTTACACAAACACAGCCAACAACCTAACAATGATTAATAGTGAATAATGTAGAGGAATATATTTGAGAAGGTGGTTTTCCTAATAATGAAGAATTATGGTTAATATTAAAAAAAAATAGTAAATAAGGTAAAAATATGAATTTTACTCACCAATGTCATTCCCTCCCCCTCAAAAAAAAAAATGATACATATATAAAAGGAATAATTAAAGTAATTTACAGAATGATTTTTCATTTCAAATATACAAAAATGAAAACAGATTATCCATTTTTTTTTTTCAAATAAGACTAATAATTATTTTCTCATATTAAGACTTTAATAGAGAAAAAAATTTTCATTCCTAAAATCTTTGCTTATTTCTGTCAGAGTGTTTACAGCTTGTATAAGAACATAATTTTTATCCTGTTTCTTGTGATACATGTTAACATGAATGAACAAAATTGTGGGGAAAAAAGGCCTTAACAGTGTATGGGGAAAAAAGGCCTTAACAGTGTATCAAAGGCCTTTTTAATTATTTCTATATATCTTATTTTCTTCTAAATTGACATAATTAAGCATTCAGAAGCCCTTAATCCTTAAAAATATTTAAGTTCAGAAACTTTTTACTCAATCCTACCAAAAGTAAATGACTCAATATCTTTAATCTCTAAAGGTTTTAACCATGATCAGTTATGGGTACAGCTATTTGATTAATCATCTTCAGTAAATAATGGATGAGATGCATTTGTGAAGTAAAGAAATTTATTCAAAATTATATCTTTATTAATTTTTAGAGGGATGCCAGATGATGGACAATTGATGTGGAAGACCAAAACTAAACTAAAGTATGAGATACATAACATAGAAATTTCATTACAAGCATCTTCAACATTACTTTTTAGTAATTTCATATGTACTTTGTTCATTGCAGAGAAAAATATAAAAAACAAAACAAAATTCTAATTCATTACATTATTAGCATGTTGATTATGATTATAAGCTTGAAGGCTGGTTTAAACCTATCAAATGGTAGAACTTGCTGTTACATTAAACTTAGGCAATATCAGAGAAATGAAATCGCCTAAAAGTTACAGGATGCAGTATTCCTCCAAAACATATGTAATTAAAAAATTATTGATAATTATGGCTAAATAAAAATATGTCACATAAGTAATATATCTTAAATATTTCACCTGACAAGAATTAGTCTAAGTTTCATAGTTGTTGGGGATCTAGACCTATACTATATTTAGGAACAGTACCTTATGAATAATGATTGTTTATTTTTATTATCTCCAAGTAATAATAACAAAAAAATGATTACCTCTCACTTTTACACATATTTTCCTGAGCTGCTTTCTCATAAATCATACACAAACTGTATAACCACTGTACTACTTTTTATAAAAGAACAGATAGATATTGTAAAAGGTGATGTCAGGGATGAACCCACTGTCAATGGAGGTACTCATTTTTGTTGAATATTTCAATATTGCAATAAGTGAATCAATTTATTGCTTTGGCTGCCCCTTCTGGTTTAAACATAAATGTATTGTTTTATCATCATCTGGAACCATTGTTTTTCTCTTTATGTATGTAGTTTTCTCCTTTTGTTCAATTATATAAGATGAAAAAAAGAAATAGAAAAAAATACAATAGAGGAAAAATTAGTCCTATTCAATAAAATACATGACTTATCTAGGAGAGATTGTATTCAGTCAAACGATCAAATATTTTGGTGGTTTTAGTCACAGAACGTTAATTTAATTATATTTTTAACTATAACAATTTATAAAAGAATTTATAATATATACTTATTTTATAGGAATTACAAAATTTTAATAATAAATCTATAGGTCATATTAATTTAATTATTTATTGAAATGTAGTATCAATTACTTTTTAATATGAGAATGTTCATTTTAGATGGTAAAGACACTCCATCCAGTAATGTGAAAATTTAATGTCATGTGGATAATATATTCATGATATTATTTTAAGAGAAATTTAATTTTGTAAATTATATTTATAGTTTATCATTTAGAAATTACAGTTTATTGTTAATAACAATGATTATCTAACTACAGTGCGGTCCAAATTAGTTGGGACAAGCAACCTCTTTTTTTAAGAAATATGTTTTGTATACATTTATCATGGAACCTTTTGTTTATTTTACGTTATGCATATTTTGTGGTATGTATGTGATATATAGTGAGTTAACCTTGACTATGAAGCAGTTAGAACCGGTTTGGGTTGGTTATATCACATCTGACTGAGCAGTAACCAAACACACTGTTAGTTGTTTGAGATTACTCTTCGTAGTAAGTTCTTCGTTATTAGTTGTTTCGAAATACTTTTATGGATATAACGCCTAGAAAACATGCTCAAATTATTGCTCTCAAGCAGAATACTGCTAAGAGTATTCGAGAAATTGCTTCAGCAGTTGGTGTTACTAAATCAAGTGCATCAAGAAAGAATCTGGTAGTGTGTCTCCCAAATGAAAAGGTAAATGTGATAGAAAACAGAAAACTATGTTGAGAATGGATAAATTACTAATTAGAAAGTGTAATTAATCCTTATAAAACTAGTAAAGACTTGCAGAGAGATTTGGCAGTGGGTGGTGTTATTATTGATGACTCAACTGTTCGACGCAGACTTCTTGAAGTTGGAAGAAAAGATAGAAGACCAATTAAAAAACAGCTTTTAACAGATAATGAAGAAAAAACATCTGGTGTGGGCCAAAAAATAGCAATTGTGGACCACCGAAGATTGGAAGCAAGTAATATGAATCGCACTTTTTTGTGCAAGAATACATGCCAACAACAGTTCGAAGAAATCCCGACGAATCACTGAGAGCAGTGTACTACCAACAAAAGGTTAAACATCCTCTCAAAAACATGTTTTGGGGGTTTTTCACTTCAAGTGGACCAGGTGCCCTAGTTCCAATTGACGGGATAATGAATCCCATTAAATATGTTGATATTTTAAACCATTGATTCTTCCATTTATACAGAACTCAGAAAACGGATTCAACATTTTTCAACATGATCTTGCTCCGTGTCACACATCATACGTTGTTAAAAAATACTTTCAAGAAAACAACATAAATGTGCTTGATTGGCCAGGTGATTCTCCAGACTTAAATCCGATCGAAAACCTTTGGAGTGTATTTAAAGAACGACTTGGAAATATGGATTGTACAACAAAGGAACCACTGATAAAAAATGTGATAAAAGTGTGGTTTCATGACGGTGAAGTGAAAACTATTTGCTTAAAATTAGTAGAATCCATGCCAAATAGAATAAGGGCACTATTAGCTGCAAAAGGAAGACATATTTCTTATTAAAAACAAGTTAGTCAGTGTTTTTATCACGTAAATAAAATATTGTTTAAAAATTACTAGTTTTCATTCTTTGTCCCAACTAATTTGCACATCACTGTATTTGATGATTATTAATCTATCTATAAATTATCTTACTGGCTAATTATTTTTTAAATGAATGAATATTGATTATTAATATTTCAATACAGATTAATTATAATTATTTCATGGAGGTAAATTTCAACTATGTAAATTTTAGGCGTGTTTTTGGACATATCCGGGGCATTTAATAATTTATGGTGGCCCTCTGCGCTTTATCAATTGCAACG
>JAAAKQ030108148.1:0-10367 GCA_010016005.3 Zanna intricata
AATCATATCTTTACTTTATTTTCCACTTTACTAAATTTTCGACCTTTAAAAATATTATTTGACATTCAGGTACTAGTATATATTAGATTTCCATTTAAAATAATACAGATGGCTTCCATTAGTTGACTTTACAATTGTCAGCCTGTAGAACTTTAGTGGCTGCATTAAGAGAAAAATATCAAAGAATAAAAATGTCTGTTTTCTACCCAAAAATGTAATAAAAACATGAGGTTTTAAAATAATGAAGTTAGCCGCTATAATGGAAAAAGGACAAAGATTTCAAAAATAGTAATACTGTATCTTTTAATGCAGGTAAAGATTTATGGAAGGTTCCCCATTTAAAATTTCTCATAAAACTTCAAATTTTGAGATCTTGACTTTATCACTTTGTATACTTAACACTCAGTATATTTACTTGAGCACTCAAATTAATTAATTTCTAATTCTCTTCGATATCAGCGATTATTTTCCATAAATACTTTTTCACCCTTGCTTTAGTCTGAATGTATTTTATTCATTACTTTTACTTGGTTATTTTTTTTAATATTTTTATTTTACTTTTTGTTGTTAGCAGTGGATTGTTATTCAGCAATTATTTTTTTCTTTTAGCTCCTGTTTTACACATTAAATAAAACAGAAAGGAGATGGCTCAATACCCTTGTCTGTGAAAAAAAATGTTGCTTTACCTTATGTTGCAATCTTATTTTTGTCACCCGATTCTTAAGAAGAATATTACTTTTTTTTATACTCTTCAATCTAGACTTTTTTGTATTATAAAAATGTTATTCTGTTTTGCAGAAAAAAATATATATATATATTTTTTTAAGGTTTAATATAAATATCATATAGTATCTTAATTTTTCTTCATCTAGCTCTCTAAAAGATTAATGTAATGATTAAAGTTTAAAACTGCTACTTATGTAAGCATGCTTTTCCTGAAATCGAATTCGCATTCATGTAGTAATCCACTACTTCTCTTGTTATATTAAAACCACACCGAATTAAAAAAATAAAATAAAAAACCACTTCAGAAGGAATTTTATTAGTACAAACGAAAAATGTATTTAGAAGTTGTAATAAATAAGTTATTATAATGAAATACATTATAAAGAATAATAAAATTTAGCTTTAACCTACGGAAATTTTTATTATTAATTCACAACATTGAATTAGAATTAGTAAAGAAGTTCTGTTTATAATGATAAGCTTTTAAGCTTTTAGGCAATGAGGAAATGATAAAAGAGAGAGAAATTCTACAGAAGAGGTAAACCAACTTGGATTTGGTTTAGTAGGATGAGTAGGAACGAAGTGGAGAAGGTTCAGTGCACCGACGTCAGGTATACTAGGACCTGTTCGAAGGTTTGGTTCATTCAGGCAGCGACGAGAGGGATGAGGGATGGGTTGGATAGTTAAAATGGAATGGGTATGAAGGAAAAGTGTGGGTTTTTGGGGTAGAGGGTAATGGTAGAATCTAGAGTAGGGTACGTAAAGCGAACGAGTGTAGAAGGAAAGGGTGAAAGGATGGTTTGCTGAGTCAGAGAAGAGTCATTTGCCCGCGGCTCCTTAATTGCCAATTATAGGCTGAATCTTGTCTTGGGCTGTTCAAATCTCGTCCACTCCTATCTAAGTTACAAGTTCTCATTAAGTATTGCATTGGTTCTGCTATAAGAGGGTAAGGTGGGTTGGCTGGTTAAAGGATTGCTGTACTGTATACGGACACGATTTCAATTCCAACCTGATTATATTATTAGTTTCAACTTATTATTATTAGCTCACAAATATTTATCTGAACAACTTTAATAAGAAAATTCTTAAGCCGCATTTGTATAGAATTCTTTCAATTTTTGTTATAACAATTGTTATTATGTCTAGTACTTAAAAGTGTATTCTTTTATTGTGAAAATTATTCATATTCCAAAAGAAAGAATCAAATAACATTTTTCAATATCTAATAAAAATTTAATAATTTCATATTTTTTATAGTGCTTAAGAGAAATTTCGTACAGATTTATTAATTAACCAGTATATTTGGGGACATATATTTCTATAATTAAATTGTTATGGGTGATTTTATATTAAAAATAAACATGCTATGCTTATTAGTGAAAGTGAGGAATGAAGTGCTTTTCCTTTGTCTTATTTGCTGAAAAGAATATACCAATCTTTACTGACCGTTCGTAAACCAACCTAAAGTCAATCGTTATTCTGTGCACTGAAGGGACGGATTTCTAAATTAACATCATTACTCCCAATGCTGATTTTACCTCGCTGCTTTATATCCGTCAAAGATCCAAGTAAGACATTAGTAATAAAATGCGTAAAACTAAAAAGTGATGTTCTTTATTTGCTTATTTTACTGCTTACTTTTTTGCTTTTTAACTGGATTTCCATTCATTCCTGAGTAAGACAAAATTTTTATCATAATTGCTTTTGATTTCCCCCTGTTGAGTGGATATGGTACATAATTTTACTACAGACAGAAATACATTAAACATTAATTTGTTGCTTTACACTGCATGTCATACCTTTTCTATGGCCGTGTCATATATAAAGCACCTCCTAAGGTATAAGAGGCTTTTAAAAATAAAATAGAGCTTTTTGAATTTATTTTTCACGCATAACAAATTTTTTGGTGATAAGAAAAGAAAGATCACAGGTTTTTTTTTTCAATATTTAAATTATATGCGCCCGACAAGCTGATGTGTAACAGTTCCAAATGAGATGATGGTTTCGGTTCCAAAAAAGAAGACGACGGGGAATCACTACATTCTTTATCTGGCAAAGAGATGGTTATTGATTTTAAAGCTGGTTATCATTTTCAGGAGTTACTTGACTAATGTCAAGCCTCGTACTACTTTTCTTTTTTCTACTCCACCTTGGGGCCTTTCTTTCTTTTTCTACTTAGCCTCCGGAACTACCGTAAGGTATTACTTCAGAGAATGAATGAAGATGACATATATGAATGTAAATGAAGTGTAGTCTTTTACAATATCAGGTCGACCATCCTAAGAAGTATGGTTAATTGAAACCTAACCACCAAAGAACACCGGTATCCACGATCTAGTATTCAAATCTATATAAAAGTAACTACCTTTACTAGGATTTGAACCTTAGAACTCTCGGCTTCGAAATCAGCTGATTTATGATGTCACGTTACCCACAAGACCAGCCCGGTGGGCTTCACCTTGGGGCCTGACCTGTTTTAATATAAACACAGCCCAAGAGAGATTGAGGAGGAATTACTCACTCCTGCACCTTTTTCACCATCTTTTGTCGAATGATCTTAATCAACACGTAGACACTACATGTCTTTCTCGTTCGGTCTGCGGCATAGCCCAATGATGTTCTCTGGGATAAACTCGATTTCTCTCCAGCAACCTTCCCTATGTTGCAAGGAACTAATCGCACACGAACACCTAAGGTATCCTCCCCGCAAAAATATCACATTCCACGGAAGATCTCAGCGTACCCACGCACAGGAATATCTTAAAACACCCGTGACCGGTAAGTAAACTCATCAATTCATACCCAGATCCCCCTGATTGAAACCTCCAGAGGCCTCCAGATTGCCAGAACCTCCAGAGTGTCAGGTCTCTGGAGGTCAGGGATCAATCTGTAGGTCCACCTGCTTTTCGACAACTGATCCGGTCTCTTCTGCTACCAGCGCACAAGCAATGCCTCTGCTGCCATCTTATCTGCTCCACTGTACATATCATCCTTCTTCCGAAGAAAGAGATCGAGGGGAGGAAGTGAAAGAACTACGCTGGTGGCATCACCCGATATAGTCTTATATCCTCAAAGATTCTTACTTCTAACATTATAGTTATCACTAACTTTTGGTTTTCAGATTTTTTTTTTTATATTAACTATTTCTGTGAGTCGAAATATCTTCTTGATTCGTCCAATTATCAGTCTGTTGTAATTTTTATTTTAATTTTTAAAGGGAGGAAGGTACTATTAAGTACAAATTTAGACCTAAAAGTAGCTCTGTGTAACTTATGTTTAAAACAGATGTAAACAAAGCGATCAAGTTTAAGATCGGGTAAGCAAAAGTATTTCTATCGCGGCCAATATATTCTGTATATACAACGTTCGGCATTAGAAATTATAAGAAAAATTGAGATAAAAAATTTACAAATAATTTAATATTATTCATTTCAGCTCATACGCCTACATGAACAAAATGTTTGTCTATAAGTTTATTTACAGCGTGAACATGATGTTTAGACAATTATGGTTTTTCATGCATACAAAATAAAACACGTTTTTCCGTACTATTCAGCTGTTTAATTCTTTCTCACCCTCTAACTCCCTCCCTCCCTCCATCCCACTCTCTCTCATATATATATATATATATATACACACACAGTCACAAGTATAAGTATATGTATATGTATAGTAATATCATTATGTTTTCTTGTTGCTGATTCATTACTAAATTGAATACACTCTTAAGAAGTTACAACTTTATTTTTGTCTTTAATAGTTACGTATTCATTATACAAATAATTTTAAAATAAAGAATTTTTATGAAAATACAATCAAGAGCAACTATTAAATGGTAATTGTAGAAAAATAATAGAAAATACATTTTTTATTGTATTTTATTTCTTTATTCTTTTTTTATTCTTAAAGAATGAGAAATAATATATTACCAATCTTAGGCGAATAATATAACCTTGATAAAGAAAAAAGTAATTGTGAATAAAATTAGTAATTTTGATAATAAATGTTTAAAAAATAAATGATTAAATGTTTCGAATAGGTTAAACTAATTTTATTTTAGGAATACTTTTATCATGATTTTAAAAAACGTATAAACTTTCATTTTGAATCTAAATTAATTTTTACTAGGCCGGCAAAATACTTCACGCTGGAATGCAAATCATTTAATATTTAAACATTAAAAATTTAATCGGATTTACCTGCGCTAATCATTCTCAATGATTTTAAAAAAGTAGCTCGTCAAAAACTGAATAAAACTTTTGTTATTATCAGCTCCAAAGAAATAGTTTTTAAGATTGTATTGCCTAAGATTTTTATACATAATGTACAGTAGTGCGTTTTTAGATAGCTGCATGGAGATTATTCCCAAGATGATGCCATAAATCAAATCCTAAACCTTGTAATACGAGAATTCAAATCAGATTAAATAAAAAGTACATCTGACCTCTACTGGATTATTAACCGGGTAATAACACATTCAAGAAAAGCTCCCATATGTTAGCTGTTTGTGTTGATATTAATAATATGATAATTTTTTTTTTTTTTATTATTATTACTAAAGATCGTAATTTTTAATATCCTTGGATAAAAGTTAAATTTTCTTTGTTACGCATGTTTGGAATAAAGAACTTATATCTGAAAAATATTTTAGTCCGATAGAGGATTAAAAACAAGAACAGAGATACAAGTTTACATTCTTACACATTCTGTACCATTATTAAACTTCTATTACTTTTATAACAAAAAAATATTGTAAAATTATAAAATTTTTTTATAAATTAATTAATTTTCAGTTTAATTATTTTCATTAATTAAGCGTATTTTAATGAAAATTTATCAACCTCTTATTTCATCATATTTAAAATTTAATAATAATAATAATGCCGTACCATTCAAAATAAATTTTCCAGTTGCTTGCTTGCGTATATTTAGAAAGAAGGAATATCTTTTAAGCTTTAAGCTGTATATAAAACGGCTTATAGCCTATTGTACGTTTTACGTTACAGAACAGTCAAGCTGTTATGCAAATGAACCAACTTTTCATCATTCTGTTTCATACAGAAATATATCAATTCACCCTGTCCTGTTCTTTTACTAATCTCCGATTAATATTATTATTATTACTACTCTTTTTTCAATATTTGGCATGTGAACAGGTATTTCTATTCTATTCAAAAATATTGATAAAAAAAAAATTAATGTGTTTTACCTACAATTTTTCTTTATTTTGAAAAACTTCTAATTATCAAACCAAAAAAAATTAATATTTTATAAATGTGATACGTAGGCCCAAAACATATTATATATACATAGGATCAAAGAAATATTTATGTGCTAAAGATGATGTGGGACCAAACGTACATAAAAGACAAGTCATATTTAAAAATGATATATCCATTTTAAAGAACAACATGTATTCCAAGCAAAGCAGATGTAGAAAAATGGGAAGTACATATTTGTATAAGGAAACAATTTTGTGGGCAGAAGCAAAATTAGATCTCCATTCAAAACATAGTTCGTTTTTTTAAAAACTTTAAAATAAAAAAATCCCATAAAACAATTAATATTCTGCTTTTTTTCTAGGAATATTTTATAACCAAATTAAACTTTAAAATTTGTTTGTTTTAGAATTTTTTTTCTAATTAGCAATAAAGTTATTATGGGGGTTTATGATATTCAGGAATAATATTGGTAAATGATATTGGTGTGATTTGCTATCAATATTCTCTCCTGATCCAGATCGCTAGTTAGCTGGATCAGGTAGTATAATCGTACGTAAAAATGTTGAATAATATATTATCAAAATCTTTTTTCCCAGTCTACATCTTTTCACAATTGTCATATGAAAAGTGTTGCTGCCAATTTATTTCATTAAAATGCAAACTTCCTAGATGAAGGAACGTGGAGGAGCCTCTTTCGTATGTTTCTATTTTTTTTAAATTTTATAGTTCCACTTTTCCTTTATGTTTTCCATTATGGTTTTATGTTTTCCTTTATGGTTTTTTATGTTTTCCATTATGGAGTTTTAAAGTATTTATTTGGTTTCCTAACACAAGTATAATTTATATTAAATAATTTTTTACAAATCTCTCATTGTTTTTGTAAAGATTTTTGTGGCGATAATAAATGAACAAACGACTACACAACTTTATCAATAACACTAGCTTGATTGTAATGTTAATTTTAGTTAAATCAATTTTCGTCTGTAATGGTGATGATTAATTAATAAGTAAAGAAGTAGATACAAACAGATTATAAAGGGCATTTAATTTTATATACAGAAATTGAAAAGCGTCGATCATAATCAAATCATGACATTTTTTAAGAAAGTTTATGACATATTCTACGGATTTTAAGTTTTGATATAAAATAATTCTAGTTTTCTGGATTGAGAGATTAGTTAAAAGATATATTTAATAGTTAAGAACCTATGTAGGTTCTTCGAGAAAGGCGATAGTGTAAGAATTTTAAACCCAATAAAAGGTCTCGGCCCAGTTGAACGCTAAAAATTAATATTTTATTGAAAACTAGTAGATCAATCAATATTAAAAGGCAGTAAAATTTCTCGTGTTCATTCCTAATATATCAAAGGATTCTTTCTAATATAAATTATAAAAGAAAATTAATAAATATCTTCATTATTTAAGTTTTGTAACAGAATCGTTTCTTTCACAATATAAATAATATTCTTGTATGTATCAAAATTTTGTACTGCAAGAAAATTTTTGGCCGAACTAATTTTTATAAGTATGCTGTGACTAGTTTTTATTAAAAGAAAAAAGAAGAATTTATTTTCTTAGAATGAAAAGTAACATAAAATCTGATCCAAATGCGAATGATAATGTTGCAAATGTAATTTTTAGGATTTTTTATCATTTGATTTTTCAGGTAAGAAGTATTTAAGACCAACGAAGTATTTAAGACCAGGTAAGAAGTATTCAAGACCTTGGATAGTTATAGGGGGAAAAAATTGTTTTATATGTCCAACTTAAAAAAATATTTAGCAATATTTCATATCTTTCCACAAACAGGATTTCAGGGTTATTTTTTAATAGAAGTTTTTTTATATGTTTCAAGTAGTTATTACATCGTTGTTAAGATAATCTTTACCATAATTACCACTCCACTGTCAAAACTTATTGTACTGATGTTTTAAATGTGTTATCTTTACTTAGTCAACTACCCTCCCTAGATTTGAAATCATGCCTAATCTGGCCTTCTTTTTATTTACTTGTCCTTAATAGTTATACTTATCTTTAAACAAAGTTATCTTTTATAGCTACGAAAAATTTAATTTTAAAATTAAAATTAAGATATAACTACAAAAAGGAGATTATTCAAAAATCAAAAAATTGATTC
Source organism: Zanna intricata (assembly GCA_010016005.3). Classification (NCBI taxonomy): domain Eukaryota; kingdom Metazoa; phylum Arthropoda; class Insecta; order Hemiptera; family Fulgoridae; genus Zanna; species Zanna intricata. The sequence goes on from JAAAKQ030108148.1 coordinate 8,086, forward strand.
TAATTATGCAAGGCGTTTAATAAAAGGACATATAGCAATGAAAATGGAAGAATCAATGAAATTAATTCACAGATGTGTTAAAGGAAGAAGAATGAACACTTCAGAAAAAGTAGAAATTTTTGATTAAGAAATAAGAATAAAACTATCATAAGTAAGTAAAGAGATCAATAATGAATAGGATAATCATTTCAAAATAACAACAGAATTAAAGCTTCAACAAATTTAAAGTTAGATTACTCTATTACTTTAGTAGGTACATATATATCTACTGAAAATTTTCCTTTTTTTCCCCCGTCCCTTTTTCATTAACCCTAATTTAATTTTATTAATCAATATGACCTCTTTCCACAGAAATTTGGTTGATATTCAACACTACAAGTTATATCGTCCCTTTTTGTAAAAACAGGGATTGATCTCGTCATGTAGTGAAAATTATTTATTATAGAAAATATCTTTTGATGCACAGCTAAATTAAATGCATTTCACTCATTATGACACTAATATATGATTGAGAAAGTATTTAGAACGTGACTTTTTCACAGAATATCGCAAATTACATGATCTTATTTTGTCATCAATATCAACTATATTTATTTACAAGTTTGAAAATTAATCCACGCAGTTATTAAAAGGCATAAAACATCATATTTGTTCGTAACAGTATCTCTAATTCCAATAAAATTAAGATAAATGTGAATTAGATGAAACATAATAGCAGAAAATGGAAGTTGAAGAACATCCATACCTGAACTGCTCTGAATGCCCAACAATGACTTGTATCGCTCAAGATTACAAACATTTGTAGATCATGTAACTGAAAATATTTTCCTTATCTATAATCCACACTTTCCACATCGTATTTATAATCCACATCGTATCCACACATTTTTAATAAATAGTGCAATACTCAGTCGTAACTCTATAATATTTTTATTTCCCACCAACTCAAATTGGCGAGTAAAACGCGAACATACTGTCTTCAAGATTCTTAACAAAAACAAAGTCTGCAAACTTTTATTTTAAATGGTTCTCTCTAGCTTCTAATAATTTTTCAAACTATTTTTTAGTTGAATAATTATTTATATAACATAATTTTCTTGATTTAAAAATATTTTTAAAATAATTTTTTGTAAAAAAAAAATTGTCTTAAGCTACAAATTGTATTCATACATTGTTGAGAATTTTTTCCATAATATAAATATAAATTTAATATAAATTAATTTAAACATAAAATATTAAATTTAATGTATAAATAAATATTAAATTAATAAAATTTATTTTAGTAAAGTATATTTCTGAAATTTTAGAATTTTTTTTACTTAATCAGAATCTAAAGCGACAATGGTGAACTTTTAACATCTACAAAAAAAAGGAGTCTCATGGGTTATACGACCACCACTATAAATATATAAAACAAAATTTAAAATATATATATAAATGTAATGTGTATAAGGTTGATAAAAGAAAAATAATAACAAGTAGAAATATAAAAATAGGTGCGATAACAAATTAAGACTATTAATTTGTTATCACAAAATTACCATATTTTGTAAATAACGTCATCCTTTATTTGTAATAGTTTCATTATTAATAATGATTAATTTTTTTTTGGAGGTTTTTAGTAGAGGCATCGACTACTTTGGACATTAGCCCCTTTCACTTCAAAAAAGAAAAAAGGAACAACTTTCCCTTCCCAAAATAGAAAACTGGGGACATAGTCAATAACTAGTCTTATGAAAAAAAAACCATCTAAGTATGGACTTGTGTATCGTTATTGAAACCCAGAAAACACAACATAACAAGGTTGTAAAAGGCCCTTGTTATTTTAAAAGTTTTCTAGCCATTTCTTGCGTAGTTTGATCAGAACAAAAAAAAAACTCAACCCTTCTCTGTGATGATACTTAAACCGTACATTACTTGTGTTTAATATATATGACAAGGCTGTAAAGGGCCCTTGCCATTTGGCATCACAAAAAAACATTAATAACATTTACTCCATAACACGTATCAAAAACATATTGTTAGTATAGATTAAATATACCTTTAATTATAATTCTTCTTTAATACATACAATCTATTTCTTCATGCATTCTATTTCCTTGGTTTTCCTTTCGGCCATACTTTTTTACTCCTTTTTTCCATCTTCCGTAGGGTCCGGATGTCTATATCCATTGCATCTGAGTCCTGGAGATGGAGTCTTCAGTTCCTCCGCCGTAAGTTACAGAGGATCTTCAGCTACCGGCAACAGATGACACCGGCTCCGATGGCGCAGTCAGATGTAT
>JAAAKQ030108159.1:0-14154 GCA_010016005.3 Zanna intricata
ACACACTCCACCTCATCATCATCATCATGGGCACTTGTAGGCATATAGACGTTAACAATTGTTGTCGACTTGGGTTTGATTTTATTCTTATGACAATGACTCTATCGCTAAGCTGTTTGAAATACTCTACTCGCATCCCTATCTTCTTGTTCATTACAAAACCTACTTCTGCTTTCCCTTTATTTGCTTCTGAATTAATTATCCTAAACTCATCTGACCAAAAATCGTTTTCCTCTTACCATCGAACTTCGCTAATTCCTATAACATTGTTAAACTATAACATTATTATATTAACTTGTAGAAAATTCAATTCTTCGAAAACTGATGTAATAATCTGTGTAAAAGAATTATCAACTTTTATTATTAAAAACAAAAAGAAAAAATCTTAACAGAAAAGTGTTATGAATTAATAAAAATAAAAATCACGTGTTTTTAGTGCTTAAATTAAAACATTTGAAAGATTAGGTTGGCAACCCTAACTGTATGTATCGAAATTAATTTGAATACTTATCATTCTATTCATAATATTGTAGTTTCGTGTTAATACACGTTAGGCAGTTTATTGTTTTTGAAGTAATTTTGATGTTACATAGTGTTTTTGTGATTGTTGAACTCTAAAATGTACCTACATTTTTGCAATTGAATCTAAATTTAGAAAATTGAAATTTCATTTTGAAAATGCCGTGTAAAGTATGGTATTACACATTACGGACCTCACGAACGTTACACCTCACGGATTACGTCCTCATCATGTTTAGAAAGTTCAACACATCCAGCTTGTGACCATGCCAGACGACTGCAGTTTTGTCAGTGGATTAACAATAATTACTACGTAATTTCGTTCATACTATTTTTGGACGAAAAATACCCTTAATGACGTAAACAGTTCATGAAATTCACATCGGCACTCTGAAGAAAAACCAATGCTGTAGTTAAATCAAATTTCCAACAAGCATTTTCGGTAAAAATTTGGTGTGGCATGATCGACAACTAATTAATATCTCTTTCATACTATGACAACGTATGAGAGAAAATTATCTGGAATTTTGAAACTATGAATTTCTTAAAGTGCTTGACAATATCTCACTGGCGAAACGAATTGAAATGTACTATCAACTTGATGGAGTACCAACACATTTCATTAATGAAGTAATACAAGTTTAGATGAAAAATTTATTTAAAGATGAATTGGACGTAGAGAGTCATTTAAAATGGTTTTCTAGATCACTGGACCTTACTCCCTTAGATTACTATTTATGAGGATGGATTAAATGCGCTGTATACAAGCAAAACGTAGATACATTTGATAAATTAATCGCTAGCATTCTGAATACAGCTGCCCTCATCAAGTAATACGAAGAGACCATTAGGTTAGCGACAGAAAATGTAGAGTTGAAAAGTCCAACAGTGCTAATGGTGGAATTTTCGAACATTTATTGTAAATTAATACCACAGTATTTTAAAAATAATAATAAAACTATTTTAGTTTTTCCAAGATCTAACTTTACTGTACTATTTCCTAACTTTGGAACCAATGAAAATAAATACCAGTTATAATAAGTCATTGAAAAGCTCTCAATGAGGGATTATTACTGTAGTTAAGAAAAAATCCAAATTCAAATTTTTTCGGATTTTGTTTTTTTTTTCGGACAACTTCGGTCCAGTCATCAAAATAGGAAGTGAAATGTACTATCAACTTGATGGAGTACCAACACATTTCATTAATGAAGTAATACAAGTTTAGATGAAAAATTTATTTAAAAATGAATTGGACGTAGAGAGCCATTTAAAATGGTTTTCTAGATCACAACTAGATGTTACAACAGTCCTTTATCCAAGATATCATCATCCTACGGCTAAGTTTTTGAGTTATGAGAGAAGGTCAGACAGTTATCAGAGTCTGAACGTACGTACTGACGTCACGTTGAAACTAGTCAACATGGATTCAGGCATGATCAAAACTGATATTTCCGTTGAAATCTGAAACCGAAATTTTTCGCGATCCCAATACTAGAAATTAATAGAATACTAAAAATTGAAAAAAATTAATTATTAAAATGTTTTAAATACTTATTTTAATTAAACTTATAAAAAACTAAGTAAATAACGGTTTGCAATTTCAGTACTTTTTCATGTGTAATAAATTCTACCTTTTATTTTAAAAAAAAAGTTTCTATAATTTTGTGAATAAAAAATACTACCTAACAAAACCATTTTAGTTAAAAAAAAAACAAAAATGCAGGCCTCCGACGCGGAGTGGTAGCATCTCGGCCTTTTATACCGGAGGTCCCGGGTTCGAATCCCGGTCAGGCATGGCATTTTCACACACGCTACACATCATTTATCTCCATCCTCTGATGTAATACTTAATTATGATTGTGGTTCCGGAGGTAAAAAAAAAAAAAAAATGTTATTGCTTCTCACCTTATAATAAAGTCTACAAAATGTGAAAGAGAAATATTAACTCTGGAAAAGACTTCATATAAAAAAAATGTTATTGCTTCTCACCTTATAATAAAGTTTACAAAATGTGAAAGAGAAATATTAAACTCTGGAAAAGACTTCATATTTTAAGAGATGCTCTACTTTTTTTTATCTGTTTAGCTTCTGGAACTACCGAAAGGTATTACTTCAGAGGATGAATGAGGATGATGTGCAGTCTTGTACAATCTCAGGTTGACCACTCCTGAGAAGTGTGGTTAATTGAAACCCAACCACCAACGAACACCGGTATCCACGATCTAAGAGATGCTAGGTGGCAGAAATAAGTACGGATCTACATAATTATAAGATTACTACCATATGTTTGAAATTTTGTCCGCCATCTTGGATCTGCCGCATTGAATTAAACTTTTTTTTTTACATAGAACGTGATATGTGATTTTAATATAAGATTTTACGAGATTTTAATATACAATTTTATGAAATATGATGAAAATATTTGAAGCATACCATGAAGTAGTAATTTTGTAATTATGTAGATCCGCGTTTGTTTCTACCTCCTTTCTATCTATCAGTTTGAAACATATAGTTGTTTAGATACTCTAATATCATCCTGTATCTTTACGCAGCTGTAAGATTTTCAGATCTGATCAGTAAGAGGAAACAAAACAGTCGCTAGTTATTATGTGTATTAAATTGAAAGGGGATCATAGATTGAAGCTTCCCTAATCTTATAATGCCAGGTTTAGGAAGATTGAATGAAAATATTTTTTGAAAATCAGACATAAAAAATTAAGTGAATTTTATCTATAATAATTAGAAAGAATGGCTGTAACAAAATTCGATAAGTAAATTTCACTGAATAAAAGATAATAAACGGAAATAAAATTAATTAAAATCTCTTACATCATAGAGTATACAAAATAGACAGCTATTTTAAAAAAACTAGCTTGAAATTTTGCCAAATTTAACAGCAGTCATAGAGCCGTATGCTTGTTATTAATGACTACTTGTTGCTTTACAAAGTAAATCTCACTACTTACCGTTAACAAACTAATGTTAATGTAGCTTATCACATACGAACCAAATCCCAGAAGATATTTCCTTTTTATATAAAATAAAATTATTCAAAATATAATTAAATAAGCCTAGCATTAATATGAAGTATTATTTTCGCAAATATTTTTAAAAATTTCCTTTAATATAGATCTTACTCATGTTTCGAATAGTTTGTAAAATTGATAAATTAAACGAAAATCATAAATTTTAAGAAATAAATAATTTTTCAGAGTCCAAAACAAAAAAAAAATTATATAAAAGAAAAAAAAATTCTGAATTGCAAATTCTTGTTGATAAAAAGGATTTCATATAACTGCAAATCATACATGTTCTTTGATTTACTTTCTTTCATTAATTCTCACAAATTGTTTAAAACTACTAAAATTTTCAATATAAATTTATCTAAAGATGGATAAAAAAAATTTACAGAATACTATGATAGTTTTAGAAACTGGTATACTTAAAGATGGATGTGTTACTTAATTGCGACTAGCAACGTTAGGTCCGGTCACTTTTAGTTATGAATGATTCACTAATCACTTCTAAATATCACCAAGCCAAGAACACTAAAATTCGGATGATAATTAACCCTATAACTTCACAAATATTGCCTGCCTGTATACGCAACGAAGCCTAACTATTAAACACAATTTCTATTAAAGAAAGCAACTATTGCCTTTTGTAAATTAGGTGCTTTACATACGTCATAGTCATAAGAAAGACTAGGTAAAATAATTAAAAGTTATAAATTACAAAAAATGTACGAGCAATAAATTATTTTTTAAAAGATAACCAAAGTCTCTGGTTAAAACTGTTTCTATAACACTCAAAGATAAATGATACGAAAATAAAGACTAAAAAAAAAAATCGCAGCGGTACAGCATATATATATATGTAGGAATATATATATATATATATATTTGGTTACCGGTGACCCACAAAGAGGTATACGATTTTGATTTAGTATCACTCGCCCATTCCCCCCACCGATTCCACAAAAACTTTACAAATGTGTGAAAATTTCATCCTTCTAGGATTTATAGAAACAAAATGGCAGCTTCAAATAGAAACAACAAATTCAGATAAACCAAGTTTCTTATTCCTTACAAAATAGCTAGAAAAAATGATTAAAAACAGACGATAATTAGAAACAGAACAATTAAAAACAGATAATTAGACACGGTTGTAGCTAATTATTAACTTCAATACTTAATCTGAACAGCTGTTAAATAAAATATCATCTGTTTCTAATAATTTAAAAAAGATGTGGTTTATCTGAAATTAGATTTTATTTGAAAGCCGCCATTTTGTTTCTATAAATCCTAGAAGGATGAAATTTTCACAGAACATTTTTAGAACCTTCGTTCAAAGGTGTGCAAAGTTTCAATAGAATCGGTGGGGAATGGGTGAATGATACTGAGTCAAAAGCATATACCTTTCACGGAACACACGATATATTACAAGTATACATTGTTTATAACCCTTAATGGGTTTTTTATTCTTTTTAGTTTTTTTTTTTTTTTTTGTGGATCTCATTCATAGATAATTTAATTAATTTTATTTTGTCTTCTTATGTATTGTTTGTGCTACAAAATAGGTAGGAAATAAAGAGAAAAAGAGCTGATAAAGTTAAAAGAATTCTTTTTTCTTTTCTTTTTTTTTTTTTAAGTGACACCACCATTCCTTACTGCTGTCCATTTATCTCCTCCAGTAAGTTAGTTTACTTACTTTCAAGGTTCATGTAATAATGTTGCAAAGTTTCAATGAAACTTATAAAATCTCTCTTCAAAAGTAAGATAAGTTTGAAAAAAGTTAAGAGTAAAGAGTAAAATGAACGTGAAACGCTGTAAACTTAGCTGTGACAACGTCGGTATTCTTGGTCAGTTGTGATGACCGAACAACTAATAACTAGTTTACAAGATTATTGTTCTTCTAAATTTAAAATTAAATTCTAAAAACAAAAGAAAGAAGTCTCTCTTAATAAAAACCGTTATTCTGTTTAATCTGTACAAGAATTTAAAAACTTAGTAAATTATAAATAATAATAATAAGTCATGGTAAATAATAAAAATAAAATTATTTTACATGCAAGTTATTAATTAATTCGATAATTTAATTATTATATTTTTTAAGCTATAGTAAAATGTTTTTATTAATTATAAAATAGTTAAAATTACATTTACTAAATTTTCTGCTCCATTAAAAATAAGAACTATATATGTATCGAAAAAAATGCATAAAACTTTCACTTTTGTAAACGTAGAAATTGACCTTGAAACCAGTAACTTAAAAATGTTTAATATAATGTCAAATAAATCTTTACTTAAATGTAAAAGTTATGAATTTCCTTTTGTTATGTAATGAGGTTTCAATAAACATTTAAGTATAAATTAACAAAAACATAACAATTTAAGAGTAAACTAATGCAACCATAAAAAAATTATATTAATATTTATTGTGTTTTTTTTTTAATACACAATAAACAATCAGTACATAAGTAAGCATTAGAATACAAATATAACAAAACTATTTATTTCTGTACCATTCGATTTACATAAGAAAATAGAATTATTATTGGTTAGTAATAGACTAACCAATAATAACAGATAGGAAAGGTCATTGGTCAGAATAAGGATCATAGGTCTCAGCAACAAATATCATTCTATATCAAATCCTGTATTCATGGTTGTGTTCAGAAATATAACCATGAATATATTTCTGATTATAACTGTTTTATATAAGTACATACACCAGTTTACTGTCAAATAACTTGTAAAATTGCGATTTCTGTACTTTAATTTGTTAATCCTCTTCAATAAAATGTTTCGAAATTCTTGTAAAAATCATTTTGAATCAGTAATTGATAATTATTCGTTGAAAACTTCTACTAGTCAGAATAGCAGATGTATGTGTAGCATTAGCAATATATATCAATTTGTATTTCATCTATCTATCAGTAAAAATTATAATATAGTTAGAACTGTTACTAAGCGTGTATTTAAGTAAACTAAAAATATACCTTAACATCAAATTCTTTTTACTTTTATAAAAAAGAGCATTTCGGAAAAGTTCGAAAATTTTTCTATAAAATACGAAAAACTGTTTAACTAACTCTTTACTATACTTCATAAACATAATGATAACTAATAAAAAAAAGTTTGTAAACAGATTATTTTTAAAATCTTTGATTCATTTTTTTTACGGAATTTTGGAAGAAGAGCACGGTATTTCTGTCGGTCGCACGATATGAGAAGTACGAAAATCCTACTCACATAAATTTTATTTCCGTATATTTATCCTTTGTATATAATTTGTGTCCCGAAAAATCTCCAATAGTACTAGATCTCATTGAGATCTAAATTTCATTGAAATTTAGATAATGCTGTAGTAGTGTATTTGAAGTGCACCTAACAATTTGATGAAGATTCATTACTCGTTTATGAGATACGTCCATTTAAGTTTGATACAGACAACATAACTTTAATGTCAGATTATGTTGATATTTTATTAGTGTATTTTTTATAAGCGTTTACGAATTTACATTGGTGAATGAGTTTAAACTTGAAGCTTGAGTTTAAGATGCACTCGTTTTTATCGAACAAATATAGCGTGCATTGTATTCTAAAAATCAGCGCATTTCTGACTGGGGAAAAAGAGGGCGTCGGAAACGAAAAGTTTTCTTCCACAGAACATAGATTTCCAACAATATATGTTGGAAGTGGAACCACTACGAAGAAACGAAGAAATCGTTTGATAAAAAGTATATGATAGGGAATTCTTAAGAGACTCCCATAATAAGTCAAAACCTTCATAATAGTTAGCAGTAAACCGAAATATTAAGGTTAATTAATAAAAAAGATATATCTTCCAACAGTTCATAGTCCATAAAAACAAACTATTAACAAATAAAACAAATAAATAACAAATAAATTGTCAATTAAAAAACAAATAATCAAAAAGAATTAACAAACAATCAAGCGAAGAGTAAATAAAGAAGTAAACAGAAATAACATCGCTAGATTTGGCAATAGTAAGCTTTTTTCCGCGGAAACACGCAAAAGTTTTTTTTTAAATTACGATAAAATTCCCATTAAGACGGTATTTAAATTCAACTAACTGCTATTTCAGACTTATAATTTAAGTCAAGTTTAATTTAGTCGGAGTAGAAGGAAATAAAACTTACTCACCGATTATTTGTTTTGTTTCTATCTGATAACATAATTACATTGTAATTTAGCAATATTGTCAAACTGAACTGATGTTTGTAATAAAATTTTATAATGATAGTTAAGCTTGAAATTTAATTAAATTTATACACATATTTTCAAACAGGATGTTATTGATATTCATAGAAACCGATGAAACTCACATTATGCTTGATACCGATAAAAATAACGAGAAAAAGTTATATAATCGCAGATCTGTTTTCAAGTTGCGGCTAGCGAAAAATTTCACCCGGATATCAGCACTTCTAATAAAAAGGAGCCCTACTGTAATTTCTGGGACCCAAATTATGGGGTAGAGTTGGTGGTTTCTTATGTAATTTTAGATGGGTAAATAGGATAAAACAGACCCCAGAACTGTAACCCCAGTAGTTTTTAAGATATTCGACATAAAACACAAAATTTGGTGACGAGAAACAAACTATTTTTAGGTTTGTAATACAATTTTTTTTGTTAGATGAATAATAAATGCGGAAGATCTATTAACAAAACTTGACGAGAATTTAATTATGAAAAAAATTAATGTAAATACAGCCAATAAAAAGTAAATAAAAAAATTTTAAAATCGGTTTTTTATTGAGGCACAACAGACGAATAAAAATGTTATTATGGTATTTTTATTGTGTGTAAAATACACTCGTTAATTGAAGGTATATAGTGCACTGAACTTTAAAAATCATTGCGTTTCTGACTGGGAAATAATGACGGCATCGGAAACGAAAAGTTTTCTTCCGCAGAACATAGATTTCCAACAATATATGTTGGAAGTGGAACCACTTCGAAGAAACGAAGAAATCATTTGATAAAAAGTATATGATAGGGAATTGTTAAGAAACTCCCATAATAAGTCAAAACCTTCATAATAGTTAGTAGTAAACAGAAATATTAAAGTTAATTAATAAAAAAAGATATATCTTCCAACAGTTCATAGTCCATAAAAACAAACTATTAACAAATAAAAAAAATAAATAATAAATAACAAATAAATTGTCAATTAAAAAACAAATAATCAAAAAGAATTAACAAACAATCAAGCGAAGAGTAAATAAAGAAGTAAACAGAAATAACATCGCTAGATTTGGCAATAGTAACTAAACTGACATTAACTAGCTCCATGACAAATCAAGCACATGGAGACATTTCAACCTTTGGACGTCCTCACTGTTATCAAGCAGATTGATGATCAGTAAATGATTGACGCGATTTTCTAAACTTTGTTTGTATTTAACATGTGCTGTCTCACAACCTTGCAAACCGTCGGGAATTCCAGGTATACGTGAATCTCATTCCGTGTGAACCATAATAACTCTGAAATTGTTTTCGTTACCTTGTTTCAAAAGCGTTATATGATATCTACATTACTATTATATGCTGACCCCCACAACTCCACGCCATAAATCCAGATCGCTCGTAGGATAACCTTATAAATATGAACTTTATTAGACAACGTGAGGTATGAGTTTCTCCGCAACAGCCAATGCAGTTCTCTATACTATGCGTTCAGTAGTTTTTCTATCTTTAAGTGACACTTCTAGGTCAAACGCCGATTTAAATGAAGTCCTAAGTACCGCACACTCTATTTGATAGATCAAGACACCATCCACGTTCATATCGGAACAGTTACCCCTATACATGGCGAATGTGATGTGGTTCGATTTATCCTGATTAACTTTGATCTCCCATTTCTTCTGCCAAGTGCAAACAAACAAGCTCTATTGTCATTTGCAGCTTTCGCGAGGCTAATTCAAAAAGTCGACAAAAAGTCGAAATGAGACAAAAAGACAGAAAATCGTTAATCTCTTTGTACCTAATAAATATTATTTTTAATGTAGAAAAAAAAACGAATTAAATACAGTAAATGGAAAATCACAACAGAATAATAAACCTGAAATACAGTAATTATTCAAAATTTCTCCTTCACAATGTACACAGTAATCTGTACGACGTAAAATATTTCTGATGGCTTTACGTATCATCTCAGAATCATTTTGTATAGATTCAATAGAATTTAGTATCTTAATGAGTAATTCTTCTTCAGCACTTTTGTTGATATACTATCGTTCTCATATGACTCCTGATGAAGTAATCTAGTGGCGTTGAGTCAGTTGATCTCCGTGACTAACTGATCAGTTCACCACGTTCAATCCAGTTTAAGAAATTTGCATTCAACTGATTTTTAGCTACTAAAGAAAACTGTGGAAAATAGTTTGCAATCTAGTTTGTAAAGTTATATCCTCCAAAAAAAACCCGGAGAATTATGTCTCAAGAAATGAACATATGCATCTTCCGTAAATTTTTCGCTGAAAACAAGTAGTCCATAAAGTTTGTCATAAATAATACTAAGCCAAACATTAATATGAAATCTACGCTGGAAACTACTTGCCACATACCATGTGGATTGTCTTCTCTCCATAAATGACTATTTTTAAAATTAAAGAATCCCGTTTCTCATAAAAGTGGCTTCATCAGTAAAAAATTGTATCTACTTATCAGCGTTGTCTAGAAGTCAGTGACACAAGTTTAACCACTGAGGTTATCAGTTGGCAGCAAATTTTGAACCTTTTGCAAGAAAATTTTGAAAATTTTCTTTACGTAGGATAGGCCACACTTTTTTTTTTTTGACAAACCAGGGTGATAAGAAATTCGCCTTATACTAGTGCCTGGGCTACGCTGAAAAGCTGAATCACACGATGTTCATCATTAACACGATAAATTTACTTGGCGTTCCACAGAAACTGAACACATTGGAAATGACCCTTTTGTTCGTAAACGCTGATGCACCAAGAAATATTTAGAAGAGTGCTTAAAAAAAAAGAAGTTTATTAGGTACAGAAAGAATACGATTTTCTGCGCAGGTTTTTGTTTGTTTTGCTTCAATAAAAAACTGATTTTTAAAAGTTTTTGTTTGTTTACTTTTTATTGGCTATTTTTACATTAATTTTCTCAAAATTAAATTGTCTACAAGTTTTGTTAATAAATCTTCCGAATTTATTACTCATTTAACAAAGTTATTGTGTTGCAAACCTTCACATAACGTTTTTTAACACTGAATTCTTAAAAGAATACTAGAGATATCTTAAATAATACTCAATACTAAGGTATAACACTTAAATACTAAGGAAATCTTAAAAAAAATACTAAAATTATAGTTCTGGGACTTATTTTATCGTATCAAGCTCAAATTACATAAGAAACCACCAACTCTACCCTTTAATTTTGGTTCCAAAAATTACAGTATAGCTTCTTTTTATTAGAAGAGCTAAAATCTTTTACTAGCCGCAACTCGAAAAACATAGCGTTTCTAAACCTATGTTTATAAGAATTTTTTTCATATTTTCACCAGTAAAGTATGTTCTGAAAGTTTCTCTGTTTCTTCCTTTCCCACTACATATTATTAAAAAGAAAGTTCTAATTGACTACAGAATTTGATTAACCTGAAAACCTGATACCCTGAAAAAAAATTCAAAAGCATTCATAAAAAAGAATGTAAAAAAAAAAAATAGGACTAGCGGATGACCAACGTTAGGATATGTCAACAGAGAAAATGAAAATAATAACAACGATTGACTGTAATAATAAGAGAGAAAACGGACAGATATAAAAATCAATGTTTTTATTTCAACTAAAAGCACAAGTACTTAAGAGGTCGCATAAAAATAAATTAAAAATCGTTCATAGCTATCGTCAGACACTGTAACAAAAAATAATTACTGTTTAACTCATTCTTAAAAATATTATTTTAATCTTCCATTTTATGGACAAATATGAAACATTTCCTAAGTCACAATTTGTTAATACCGAAATTTCTTGTCTCATTCTCTCCTTCTCTCCTAGTCATTCTCTCTCTCTCTTATGTGAATGAGATAAATGCAAATGATTTACAGTAAGAACATAATATTATTTATTTTTTATTAATATAAATATTTATTTGAATTTTTTGGTTAAATATTCACTGCAGTAAATAATTCATATGTAAATAAAAATGTAACTGGAAGAACAGTTAGTAGTTCTAAATAGATTTACCCTTTAACAAAGGTTATATTCACGCCCTTTATGGAAGGTCAAGTCTAAAATACATCGTTTTATCATAGCTATGAATGTTAGCTGGAAAATTCTAGGTGTATTGTTTCAATGCAATATATTATTTTAATGAGAGACGGAAAACAGTTTTTGTTGTGTTATTGTTCTATAAGATATAAATAAATTTTGTTATGATGCATAACAAAAGTGGGTAACCCAAATTAATTAATATAATTACGGTAAGAACACAGTAAATGTTAAATACAGAAAATCATAAAAGTTTGATGAAATTAAAATTAAATCAGTTTAAAGATAGATAGTCACACATATTTTCTCCGTTATGAATCTTACATATAAATATTGTCTGTAGCAAGTACCACGAAGAAAAAGCCTGATTTTAAAATTATACAATAAATACTTTATAAATACTCGTTTTAAATTTGTTTTACATTAAAAAAAAACTCATTATTTTGTTATTTTCGTAAATTAAACAAAATGATGAAAAAAAAAATTTAATGTATTTTTCAAGTAGAAATTCTTTGATAATGTAGAGCATATATATTATTTCTGACATAACAATCTGGTCTCCGGATGTTTTAAAAATTATTTTAAAAGCAAATATGTTCGAGGGATACGGTATATGTTGTAGTGCATTCTTCTAAGATAAAGAGTACAGGACTTTCACTACTTAAAAAAAAAACATCGATTTTACTGTCGAGATATATACTGAATCCTTTGGAAATAATTGGTGTTATAAATCATCCTTATATCGAGAAAAAATAAAAATTATGAGGAGATTTTGGAGCAACTAAATGTTATCTGGGAAATGGATCTGAAAATTACAAGTACATTCTGTTTCGACACGGTTGCCGGATCATTTTATTGCGCTAGGTTATGTTTACGAAGCAGCCAATTGACAGACCCATTGTTCTGATCGATAGTGATGAAGAATCGTACAACGGTAACCGATAGAACGATCGTTATTCAAAAGGTGTGTTGACTCGACCAACTATAAGTTCTCCATTACCCCAGATCAACATATGTATATAGAATATGTTTGCATCATCGTCGACAGAGAGAAGACGTTTAAGGTAGAGGAGATCGATCGCTTCATCACAGACGACCGACCCGGTCAGGATCTCACTCCGACCTCCGGATGACAAGTCTTTCCTTTAAAAAATACTGCTTGGTTTTAACTTCCAGATCGACAAAGCTGTGGTTGTTATTAACTTTCTGAGCTTACCGATCAAACGTCTCAGAAGCGGCTGAGACAGGCTGGCTCTTCTAGACAGCCGAATAAACGGCTCTTTTCAACATCCAAGATCCTTTATAGCTGATCACTGGCAGATTCCAAGAACTGTATTTACATAACTAATTTTGAATAATTTATATTTTTGTTAAAGTACGATATAAACTTTTGAAATTAATGTGGAAGTTTGATTTAGCTGACATTGACAGAACTATAAGCTTAGCAAGATCCGTTTTGGTAGAAAATAAAAACTAGAACAGGAAGTAAATCGAGATTATTAACAATGATAATACTTTAATTACATTGATGCCTGAAGAATATGTTTAAAGATTGCTTGTAATGGATTAAAATATTCAGAAAGATTTAAAATAAGCAAGATGTAAACTTGATTCAACATACAAGGTTCAACGGCGAGTGTTTTTTTAACTGTAAAGTAAAAATAATTAGTGTGATTAGCACACATCTCGAGTTCCTCTCCGAGGGGAATAACGCCCGCCAAGTGACATTACCAGTTGCCACACCACCCCCTCCGTTCCTAGCCCTGAAGGGCTTTACCGGAGGTCGTCTTTTCGCCTCGGTCTGATAACGCCACAGTCATCAACCGACCTCGGGGAGATGCCACCGATGTCAATGCCCCGAGGGACATTCACATCGGTTAGTAGAAGGCCAATTAATTTTGATGGTGACCATTGCCTTCGAAGAAGACACGGGACACCGTGAAACCATCACTAAGAAACAAGTTTAGGACTGTCCGCGGAAGCAGACCCCCGCGCCTGTTTAACCAGCAACAGCAACGATGCCATTCTACCCGCGATTCTACAATTCGCTCGCCAACATATAGAAAGGAGTGCACTTACTTGCTTAATAATTACCAAGTTCGTGAGGACCCCAGTCTTGGCTTATGCGAGAGCTATCAACTCTCACTTGGCACCAACCCTGAGGTCCGCTTAGATGCTATCAGTTGTTCGCAACTTAACCGCATTCCCTAACTCCCTTTTAGGCTGCACCCCGTCTCTAACAAATTCACAAACGCGTTCTATGTCCGCACTTGGAAGCACGGGAGAAATATACTCCCGAGAGCGCGACTCCATTGATACCAAAACAAATCTAACCGAGGCTATGGTGCCAAAGCGCCTACCTCTGGTCAATCAACTAGCCCCG
>JAAAKQ030108170.1:0-14154 GCA_010016005.3 Zanna intricata
CATAGACCAAAACCACTTGTTTTCCAATCCACCAATCCAATTAATTTAACCAAAAAACCACTATTTAGAACACTTTTCACGGAGCTACATAAACGATGTCTATACTCGCAGAGTGATCCCACTCGACTAACCTTCAGTTTACTTGCAGAGATCCTATAGTACTCGTAACTAAATAAACCTTCAAAGCAAATATACAATTATTAATTAACAGTACCTGCAATCAGTCAATGAATGTTTCAAATACGAATTTTTAATTTTTAGATTAATTTTTTTTCTAATTTTTCACCGTCTAACCGTCCGTTCGTTCGTATCAACTCAACGGCTGAACCGATTTAGATGTATGAACCTGCGTTGGAATCCTTACGTTACCGGAAGTTTTATAGGCTACATAAATATATATATATATATATGTTAAAGTAAATTTTTAAAATTTGAAAACAAATAGTGTATTTAGAATTGTCACCCACACGCTTTTTAATTTCCCACACTAAAGAGCAATGTTTTTTTAGCAGTGTTGTTTTTTAATATTTATCTCTTGTTTAAATTATCGTTTTGTAAATAATAATAAGGTCGAACGAAACATAAATTCTTTTTAGTAACTGTTACGTTCTTATATTACGTTCTTGTATGTGTCAAATATTATATAGTATATTACGTTCTTATGTTACGTTCTTGTATTTATCAAATATTATATGATATATTACGTTTTTATGTTACGTTCTATACGTTGAGAACGTTGAAGTTAGACACCGACATGGTCGGTTCCTTTTTGATATTCGATTCGAGTCTTATTCAGTTACAGTAAAGAGACCGGCAGAAGGCTGTACAATTCCAGACGCTCGGTCAGTAGCAAGCAATATTTCAAGCCAGTAGCTCGTAAGACTGCATACAAGTTTGTTGCAACAATCACTCATAAGTAAAATATTCATAAGTCGTTATGTCATCATACAAGTTCATTATTCATAAGTTTAATTACAATACAAGAAAATTATACTACTCAATATTACACTATGTTATACTATTATACTTTCAATGTCATTAACACATATACTAGTACCCGTAAAAAATAGTTGCTACGATAGATTATAATATTAACATCAAATAAATAATCATGCGGGAGGTAGCGTTAAATTCGTACTTAAACTCAAAAAAAGCCATTGTTAAGTATTTTTTTGATGAAATAATCTTTATGTAGATCATTGTATTTTATTTTTATCTTTTTCAGTTTGTAATGTTATTTTAATTTTAATAAACATTTTCAAAGTTTTTCACAATTAAGATAATTTATAAATAACAATGAACAAAACAACAAATGTATATCAGATACTAAGATTAATTCTGACGCAATAAAATAAAAATTGTGAAGATCATTTATATCCCTTTAGAAATATAATTTCTTTTATCCGGTTTTATTATAATAAGTTCAGCAGTGTCATTATCAATAATTTAGGAAAAATAACATCATTATTATTTATTTACATTACCGTTTTTAAATCAGCAAAGATTCTATCTTTATATATTTAGTTAGAATAGTATATGCTGACTCTGTTTAAAAAAATCCCATAGCATTTAAGTCTGTGAGACTTTAACACGCCGCTCATGCGGTTATCATCAGAGGGATCCTAAGTTACGAGTGAAAGAAAGAGAAAGCGCGGTAAAAAAAAGAAATAAAGAGAATGGGTGGGGAAGTAGGGCTTTTGGTTTCAAGACTGGGTAGAAAATCTCAGCAGAGAATCTTCCACCCTTTTATTAGAGACTTAAATAACGCGGATAGGAGGGAGCGAATCAAGTGTAGGGCTCGTCGTTCTTATCAACCCTCCACGATAGTTTTTATGTACTTTTAAACGTACCTATTGATCGAGACACCATGTACGTACTTTGTACGTCAGCAAGTTGACTGGCATTTCTCTGATTCAGCAAAAGAATGTATGAATTTCTAAAAATGTATTCTCTTACTCGTAATTTACTAAAAAAAAAAATTTAACGCATTTAGCTCCAGTAAAAGTACTTCGAATAATATAGCCAGATTTTTAAAAAAATGGCTATATTAATTATGATATACCTATTTAATTTTTTTAAATTTACATTATTTTCCAAATTATAGTTTCAAATTCGGATGTAATCGGTAAACATTTTAACCTGAAAAGCAGTAGCAGTGATGTTGATCATATTATTATACCGCCGGGAATCGTTGTTAAACAACATAATCCATTTATAGAGCGTTTTGCAATCCCTCTTTGTAACATACTCACACATTTCCAAAATCTCTCCAGAGAAATGCATAATTTGTGCCCTCTGGAATAAGAAACCGTATAAAATAATTAATTCAGATATTGTATCATGTGGATGAATAAATTAATGCTTAATTGATCCTTACCAAAGCTACCTTGAATTGTCATATACAGCTTAGACATAGACGTATTAAACCTTAACGCCTAGATAAGGCATATTAAGCTAACAATTATAAACGAAGAAAAACAAGACATAGTTATCATTAATAAACAGCCTACTGTGAGGGAGGAAAAGTAAATACATAAATATAACAGACTGGAGTTCATTTAACTGGAATTATCTCAGGAATGCTTGTACGTAAAACTGGAACTGACCACTTAAAATATATCAAATTAGCATTTAGATTACTCGTTGTAATTTTTTTTGTGCAATAAATTATGCATATTTCAATAATTTTCTTTTACAATGTAAGAAATTCATACAGGCGTTATTTCCTGTAGAAAACAGTATTTTAATTTGTTGATTCGTACTATCTGTTCCAGTCTTCCTTATGTATGACTCATGTAAAGCATTTTAGATACACGAATCACTAATCTGATTTGTTTCTCTGAAAGTTGTGATGCTCACAACACAGCCAGTCCCTGTAGTGAATGGTGTGAAAGTGTACTCAGATATTTGAGAATGTCCTTTATTTTACTGAATTTATTATCAAGTTATTAAAACCTTTATACTTCATGTTCAGCCGACGGTTAAACTTTATCAGAAACTCTTTAAGTACGGCAACCTCAGATGAGGACGAAGAACTTCTGTCATCTTTCTAAAAAAACCAATTTAAAGTTTTGATCTTATATGTAAAAAAAAATATTTGTTTTTTAGAAATTTTAAACCTACGACCCGTTCAAATATTACGTCAGCATTGTTTTAGGATTTAAATTCCGCTCCCTTATAAGCAAATACAAGCAAATGCCACAATTTTGCTTACGTAAGATTTCTAAATTTGTTTATTATTTATATTTTGCTGTAGGTTGAAACTTCTCAATATTTTTTATTAATAATTTATTATCGTTTTTATAAGATTTGTCCAAAAGAAATTACGTAAAATCCAAACTGAAGTTCGATTGTTAAACAATCATCATCACTAAATACTTCATAAGGGTATGTATAAAAATATATTCCTATCTTATTAAGTAAAAAATAAATAAAAAATTATAAAAACAAAATTATTTGACAAGTAGTACTTATTAAACATTTTGAAACAAATTTTTTTTTTTTAGTCGACAGTTTTAGAATAAGAATTAAAAAAATAATAAAAATAATTGTTATTATAGACAACTCGAATGGTTGAAGAACAATTTTGAAATGTATATGTATTTTATTTTTATTCTGCAGCTTGACATCTTCTACAGATGCCTTGACATCTTTAAAGAGTACTGCTAACATCATATCACTGTGCTTTTGCTCTGTAAACTGTTATACATGAATAAATAAATATTATAAAAATTATAATAATTTCAATAGTTTACGTTACAAATTACATTCCTTAATTCTATAAAGATTCATACTTAATTTCATACAAAAAGGTAGAAATTTAATAAAATTAATAAATAACTTTACAAAGAAATGCCTTTCTTTTAATAGAAGAGTAAAGTAAAATTAAGGTAGGAAATATGAAACAGCCGGCCTCCGTGGCCGAGTGGTAGCGTCTCGGCCTTTCATCCGGAGGTCCAGGGTTCGAATCCCGGTCAGGCATGGCATTTTTCACATACGCTACAATTCATTCATCTCATCCTCTGAAGATATACCTAAAACGGTGGTCCCGGAGGTAAAAAAAAAAAAAGAAAGAAAGAAGGAAATATGAAACAACCCTGAAAATCCAGAATCTCCGATGAACTCTTGCAATAACTCACAAACTTTAAAACAGCCCATTACTGTCTTATTTAGGCAATTTTTCTTAATCAGATTCTGCAACATTAATTAAGTACCACCATACATTTTTACTCAGAAGTAACAGCTACTTATTAAAATTGGAGTTATTAGTTATTAAAATTGTTATTAAATTGTAACAGATGCAATACTAAAAAAATTAGATGGATTTTAATAGGCTTATGAACTTTGAGTTTGATGTTAGTCTAATATTCAAATAAACTCTAACATTCTTAAAACGCTAGAACTTTCCAAGAGCATTACTAGAATAATGAAATTCTTGTGAAACATATCTGAAATTTTCTAGACGTTATATTATTACGAAACTATAGTTATATTAACTATATATTACTAAATATTATTACTATATAAACTATACATATAAACTATTATTATTAAACTATATATTACGAAATTATATATTTAATCACAATACATCTTTATTGAGTTTGCTTTGTGTGTTTTGGCTTACCGTAATTATTTGAGTAGCCCTCGTCCCTTGGCCGAAGAAATAGCAAAACACGAATCCCCATCTATATAAGATGCTTACGTAAAACTTAAATTTTCCTTGTTATCTTGACTGTTAAGCCACTGTGTATTTTTAACCTTTAGTTCTTAGCCAGCGTTCGCATTCCCGGAAATTTATACAAAAGTTTGGTTTGCTTCGGTTACCACAATCATTACTTGTAAAAAAAAAAAAACAACGTATCCTTTTTTAGTTATTTGTTTTGTTGTAGCGTAATTATTTTGATGGTCAAAAACAACAATCAATAAATCAGAATTTTTTTTTGGGGGTTCCTTTTCTACTTATATTGAATAATATGTTCAGTATCTATAAACAAACGCCTTCTCTCCTTTTAAGAATATGAGGCGCATCTTTAATAGAAGAGGAAGTATTTCAGTATTGGTTCATCGTTTCTTTTGCCAGTAAATTGCAAATCAATATTTTGGCTATTTATTTATAACTTTCTTAGTTTTAATTCTTTAAGCCAGAAATACTATAAAATTGGTAGTAGATAACTTCCTTGAATAAACCAAATTGTAAATAGTATGTACATTATGGAATCATACTCTGGAATCATACCATTAATTTTACCAGTACAAAAAAATAATACTTGATTTCATCCCCTAATTTATGCAGAAAGGAATCAAAACAATAGTAACTTTTTTAAAGAAAGATATTAAATTTTTTATAATGAATTCTTGTTTCTTGAAATCTTTCATTAATCTTCCCCAAACAGTAAATCAAAAAAGGACTTTCCGCTAGCCTGGGAAGAAATTTTAGTAGGAAATTTTTTTCTCTAACTGGTGTTTTAAATGTAATTCTCTTTAACTTTCATCCCTAAAATTGTCAAGTAATATTCATCGTTTCTTAAATAAATCTTTAAAAGAAAAATGTAGTTTTACCTACACAAGAAAAAGTAGTTATGTTTGAAATATTAAAAAAAAAGAAAAATTGTTTTAGTTCGGTATGAAAACAAGTATACACAAAATTTCAATTTTATATGTATAATTCTTATATATTCTTCTTCAATATATTGTTGAATTAATTGCATTTTCAAAAAGTTTTATATTAATATAAATATATTTATCTCATCCTCCGAAGATATACCTTAACGGTGGTTCCGGAGGTTAAACAAAAAAATTACACTCTATGAACTATTAAGAGCTCTCTCTAATTGTGGAACACTCTGACAGTACATGTACCCTTCCTTATAGACATCAACAAATAAAAAATTAACCTCTTCTTTTATTTAAGTGGACAAACGACATTCTTATAATCAACATAGAGGGACGCACGACTTATCCTAATCTTTTAAAAAATGTTTTAATACTTAGTTTTACTCATTATCTTGTTTGTCCTGGACCGGTCATAATTTTGATAACACTATCGTTACTATTAAACAAATAGTCTCTCGTTAACCACGAAAGGTACATAGTTGGACTACCTGTCGTAACAACAAAGTGTATAAACATAGTCTCCACGTTTGTTATCATTAACTCATTATAGACGCTATTAAATTTACGTTTTAAATATATCTGTGTCCTTTATTCAAACATATCGTAATGTAAATGAAATTATCTAAAATAAAATATAAATATGAATACATTTCTAAATTCATTTTTTTTTTTTAATTGAATAAATTAATTTAAAAAATTTTTTTAATTAAATAGAGATGTTTATAAGATTATTTCAAAAAACCTACTTAAGTTATCTTTCCTAAACGTTTCACAATGACAGATATACTTGCATTTATTTTAATCTTATTCTCATACATAATTTTTTTGTCTCTTAATTTAAGAGTTTCTTTCCAACTGCTGCCGATTTTAAATGTAAATTTTATAAATACAATGAAACTCATTCTTAAAAGCTCACTGATATTTTAGTTAAACTTACATTCAATGCTAGATGTATATTGTATTTTGTCAAACTCATTAAAATATTTATATGTAAAGAACTACAATTTATATGATAGTATATAAAATATCGTAATTAAATTTTAAATGTTACAGTATAAAAATGTTAACATGAAAACTGATCTTTAAAAATTAATAAATTCCATTAGGTTTTTAACATTAAATTGCCTGAATACAAAAGAAAATTTATTGAAAAGTCAAGAATAATATTTTTATTCTTTAGATGTCACTTACAGAATAGATAAAACATTATTGACCTGAATAACTTAAAAAATCTTTTACTTTTTGATTAGTTTCTTAGTTGTGGTTATTTTAATTGTAATCTATTAGAAATATTTTATTTTAATTAAAATATTGGTCAATCTACAAGAAACGGCTTTTAAATTAACAAATTAAAAAGGTAAAAAAAGCAAATTGTGAAAACGCAATTGTTCTCCGGAACGCGATAATATATAAATTCCATGTTAGGTACAGAGAAATATATGAAAAACGTGCTTCGGTTCAGTTTGATATCAGGCTTTGGAATACCTACAAGAAAACTCTGGAGTAATTTCTTATCCCTTAGTTAAACACATGTCATTATCAAGCGAGTTTGTGTTACAACATTTCAGACGAATGACCGCGTAAGATAACCGAATCTGTAGAGATTACAAAAACGAAGCAGCTGATAAAAGGATAATCGCATACAAATTGTATATACGTGGCTCTGACCGAAGGCAATTTTTTGGATTGAAATCTCTTCTAAATCGGTACTCAGAAAGTTTGCTAATATCCCTTGAAAATTTATAGCACATGATGACGAACAAAAATAATTCTGAACTCTTTAAAAAAAATTGTGCAACTGTTTTTCTTTCCAATATTTTTTTTTATACAGCTACCATCTAGGTTATCAAAAAAACATTTTTTGTGATATCATCTGTGAATTTATTTTAAAAAATAAAAATAATTATTACTAAGTAAATTTGCCAAATTTAAGGCAATTTTAATTAATTAGGCTTTACAAAATTTGTAAAACAGATTTATATCTCAAAGAAATAATCAAAAATTGCTTTAAATTAATACTTTATGTTACCTGTAGAGTTTTACCACTTGTTTTTCGCGAACCTTGTATTCGTGTGTCAGACGGAACCATGAAAAATATAATCTACTATACCTTTAACATTATTTATAACAACAATTAAAATCATTAACATTAACACTTTTGAGTAAAAAAATTTAAAAAATACGGAAGAAAACAATTTAGGCTGCTTTAAGGATAATATTACTTATTACTAAAACATTTTTACCTGCTTAGTGATTTTGTATTCTAACCGGTGATCGAACAATATGCCTAATGATTAAACCGTTGAAATAGTATTTTCTCCAGAAAAAATTATCAATTCAAGTACACGCTCACTCTTCCTGATGGAATATCCCCACGCTTCCTCGAAATTGTGTATTGTATAGAATATGAATAAAATAATAATGGAGGCGGTCACTCAAAATTTAGAAACTCCTACAATTGACGTAAGAGTTCATGACCAGTATCAGTGACTAAATAAACTAAGTTCGATTAATTTTACGTATTATTTTCTAATACATAAAATGTTTTTTTTTTGTTACGGCTGCACTTTTAAAAGAATTTTGAAAATCTGGAAGAACTCGAGACACAAGCATAATGTTTTTATTTATAACTTGTAATTGATTTAAAATTTTTATAATTGATTTAAAAGTTTATAATTTTTTGTTATTTATTGTAGTAATTCATTACAAAAGGAAGCCCAATAGAAAAAATGATTCTTTAAACTTTGGAGTGTTACCTTATCTGGTTGCTGTTTTTCTAACTTTTTCTTATTTAAGTTTATAGACATTTCCGAAGCCATCTCTTACCAACCTTTCTGCCTCAGGCCACGTTCCGTTTAGAGATCTTATTCTGGTAAAATATTAATACAATGCTTCATCTATGACTGAAACAGCTGAACTTTTTTATATGTTTTCTGTTTCATCTATTTCGTTGGATTTTTACAGCAATTCTTCCAACAAACATTTACTAATTTTTCACTCAATATGTTATGATTTTCCCATTGTTATTGAAAGCTTCCTAGTAATATGAAACTTTGTTTAAAAAAGTGAAAATTTAATTTGAATATTTTCATTGATTTAAACACGACCTGAACAAGATGGTGTTGCAGGAGGACTAATTAAATGTAATTATTAAAGAACAAGAAAAAACATTAGAATTCATATACATAATGAAAAAATTACAGAATTGCTACATTAATTTATACACAAAAATGGTTATTTGCTAATATTTATTTTATGTCATAGCTGCTGCTGTTTGTTACAAATTTTTGTAAGTTTCCTATATAGGTATTTTTGAAGGTTGATCAACAAGATAAAAATTAAATGAGGTTTTTATAAACAGAAATGGTAAAATTCAAAAACATAAAACATAACTGCTGTAATCCATTTCAATTGAATGAGTACTCTTGAATATCCTTAAATTTGATGCTCTAGAACTAAATTCATTGGAATAGCGAAATTACACTGAAAACGTTTTAATGTTGTTTCTTGCGTTTTAATTTTATTTTTATCTCCCTCTAAGAACGAAGATCACCCTTTAAAAACATTAAGATAAATGATAAAGCTAAGCAAATAACAATTAAGAGATGAGAAAAAATTTGTATTAACATGTTCTAGTATTAATTAAAGATTACTTATAGAAAAATCACGCAATATTTGAGCTCTTTGGAGGTTTAACTGAATTCGCTTATAATTAATTAAATTAATAGTATATTACGGAAAGATCCTATTACAAATTTTAAACATGATTTATATATCCGTATGTTGATGAAAGAAAAAATAATTAAACAAGTAAAAATGTATCGCTTCCTAATACATTAATATCCCTGTATAATATAAAATACGTAATAAGTTTTTTTTTTAAATTCCATCATATGATAAATTTACACCGTTAGTAACTTTATTATAGTAACAATATGGAAATCACAGTCCATAAATAAGATAGTTTTGTTATTGATTTATCTCAACCAAAAGTTCATTTAATAACGAAATGACCTACCTCCAATTTCAGTAATAATATATGTATATATATATATATATTTAATTGAGTTCACTTCTTTAACAAGATCAATTAAACTAGATTATTCTGTAATAAATTAATTTTTGAAAATTTTTGTATATTTTTATTCTTAAACACATAATTTACAGCGTTTACTTTTCCGTGAATCTTTTTTAGTTGTATCAGAAATAATGTTTACAAAATACTGAATTGTAAATGCAATTTAAATGTATGTGTATAATGTATATACATATATATATATATATATATATATGCAAACGCACATAGAAATACACAATGTGGGCGATAAAATGTGAGAGAATGTGGGAAAAAAGCAAGATATTCTATTCAATTCATTAGGAAATGAATTCGATGTTAAAACTCCTACGCTATGTGTCGACATCAAATAACCTACAAATTTTTACAAAAGCAACAATAATGGTAATTTATGAAATAATTCTGATGATATATAAGCCACGTGAATAGTTAATAGTATAATCTATAAATTTCGGACAACTGGACATTTTATTTCCTCCCCTATCTCTAGACCTATTTTCTATTTTTATATAAATTTATTCACACACACACACACACACACACATATTGTTATATAGAGTTAAACAAAAGTATTCTACGCTAAATTCATTAAAAATAATGAACTCAAAAAAAAATGAACATAATGAAACTGAAGATCCTTCTGACCAGAATTGTTTGTTGCATTCTATTTATTTCTATATAAACGATTCAACGCAAGTTCTAACAAAATTGTATGGGGAAAATAAAATTTAATGTAACTTAAACCTCAGATATCCAAAATAAAATATTGAGAACCAATTTATAACTTAATATAATATTTTACTAATTTTGTAATAAATATCTTCATTCAGTTTAAATGTACCTTTGTAAAGTAAAAATTATTTCTGCTTGAATTTTTTGATTTTTTTTTAAATTCTACTTTTATCCGGAACATGGATATAAATAGTAATATCACATTAACAATGGAACAATATCATCAATTAAATTATGTAACTGTCTTGTGATTTTGCTTTATGTAGACTAAGATTCACTTAAAAATATTTATTTTTATTTGAATATTAATTCCTATGTTGAGTATTATTGGGTATAAAATTAAATTAACCATTCTTTAATAAGTTTTCGGAAAATGATCTGTTTCTTTCTGTTTGCAACATCTTGTGAGGCATCATTATCTTAAATTAAAATTTTTTTTTAAATTATACAATAACAAGAGATATATGTATTAAAAAATATAAAACATGACTACTGAAAAAAATAGCTGACAAACATTTTTTTTTTGTTCTGGTTTGGTCCTTTGATATTTTATATTATACTACCAAATATCCCATTTTAATATTGAAAATCGGAAAATTGTATGCGAAGATATAAAAACATTTCTGAATAACCGTGATTTGTTAACTCGAATGTTTACCTGATGCCTTCCAAATATAGCCTTTAACCTACTAACAAATACCCTGTTTGAATTTTGAAAATCGGACGGTTGTTTGCAGAAATATAAGACCACCCCATTGCATCTCCCAAAATAGCGCCCCAAGAGCACTCCATTTGTTACCAGTTGATGATGATGATTGGTTTAACCTCGCACGAGGTGCTCACATCACCTCAGTATTCTAGCCTCACATGCAGTTCCCACGGGAAACCCATTATTATTAAACAGTACTTTTTTTTTATTTAATATTATTTTATTTTATTTAACATAAATTTAATTCTATTATTATTATAATATTATACATTTGATTGATTTGAATCATTTAATTCAAACTCATCTCAGAGTGATAGAGAGGCTCACACTTCATAGTCCATTAATTCAGTTAATTTAAAGTTTGTGCATCAACCGGCAGATCTTCTCTACTACATACATATATTTATACAGATTTATGTAGCCTATGACACTTCCAGTAACGTAAGGATTCCAACGCGTAGTCGTACCCCTAAATCGGTTCAGCCGTTGAGCTGCTACGATAGAATAAACATAAATACGTATTAGGCAATTGTGAAAAAATTCTACATCTTCTAAATTTATTGGAATATTGGATCATTTGGAAGATAAACTAACCCGCGTAATTTCTGCGGACGGTTAAAGTAGTTTAATTTCTTGATAATAAACATTAATTAGCTAGATTCTTTTTAAAAATAAACTTCTACTTTTCTCACCTACTTTTGGAAGTATATGATGCACTGTTTCATAACATACGTTAATTTATTATTTTACACTAATTTTTTTACGCTTGTAAAGCACTTGTATTCTTATATTTTACACGCATTGAATGCAAGAGCACTAATTAAAATTGAATGGTATTTATTAAACAGCCAATATCTGGTTTTAATAATATTACAATTAACAATGATTATTATTTTCGTTGTGTTAGAATAAAATATTGCAACGCAGTGGTGCAGGAACCCGCTTCTTTACCCTTAATAACCATGGTAATGGGTGCTTGTTATTTTTGAGAATGTTTTGTCGTTTTTTTAGAACTGTGATTCATCTCACGTCGACACAACCATTAAGAAATGCTTAACATTAAAGAAATTAAGAAAGGTGTTTAACGTAAGAAATTGTGTCAGTTTTCATACGTGAAACGAAACTTAACTTCATTCCTATTTAAGTTTATCTTCTTCTTTTTTCATACATAAAATTAGTTAAATGCCAATAATATTTAAATGAAAAAAAAAAAATATATATATATATATATATTAAAAACAGTTTTATTTGATAAAATTGTTTCATTCCTTTAATAATTCCTAACATTCCTTGTAATTCTATATATAAAATGTCTAATTTTCAGTGCAGAAAGTAAAATTACAATAAAACAAAAAGTATAAATAATATCAACCATTTTTTTTAAAAATGAGAAGATTATAACATCTCATTATGTTCTTAAAAACAATATCATTCATATGGCTTCCATCGCTTTGCTTGATATAGCCATGTCTACCAACAAAACTTTGGTTGACTCTTTCTCACAAATCGACTTGAATTCCCCTAATAACCTGTCGAATATTTTTTTCAAATCATGATCAGAGTTTAAACAAGTCAGATCATATGTTCTTGGTGGCTAATTCACATTACCATTTGGTGAAATTATCAAATCACCAAACGTTTGACGCAATAACTGAATTTTTTTTTGCAGCTGTATGGCATGTGGCATCCTGTTGAAATCAGTTCTCTTCCAAATTAAAATTATCCAAATTTGCAAATCATGAATCATAGCTCGATACCACTTACCGTAACAGCATCTTCTTGCTCATCTTCTAAAAAAATGGCCCACTGATGCCACTAGCTCATAATTCACACGAAACGGTGATTTTTTCCGATTTACTGGTCGCTATTGAAAATTTGTGGATTGGAACCATTCCATATATGACAATTCTGCTTGTTTACAAAGCCATCAATCCAAAAATGAGTCTCATCTAAAAAGATGATGGTTTCAATGAAGATTTGGATATATTTCGAGCTGCTACAGAGTTCAGTAAGAAAATCGTCCATGGAAAGAATGGTTCCGTGGCTTTTCTTGAGTTAATTGAATCTTATATGGATTAGACCAAGATTTTGATGCGAAATTCACCTTGTTGTTGAGGAAAGACCCAATTCTTCTGAACGACGTGAAACCGATAAATTTCGATTTTCACGAACACTTTAATTTCGTGAACTGGTGTTTCTCAACATTAAGTAAAAAAACTTTTCTTGGAATTTTTTAACCAAACGTTGAATTGTGTGCTTTTTCAAGACTGATTATGCAAACCACAAATATCGCGAAGTGCACGATTCGTTGCTGCAACCGATTTCATATTTCGATAATAAATTTTTACGATAGGTTAACGTTATTGAGGCGTGTAGCATTCGATGATGAATTATAACTACTGAAAACAAATGCCGCTGAAAACTTTTTTAAAAATCAATGTCGATAACATAATCTGCTAACATTTTGCACTCAATTTGAATAACTCCCTTATGCGATATTTGTTTATTATATATATAATAAACAAATATATATATATATATATATATTTTTATCTGAAATTATTAATTGCAATATTTCTATAGAAGGGACGAGATGGTTAGCGCTTGCTTTCCCTAACTCTAATTTGACAGTTGAAGCCCGATCGGAGTGGTTATGTTTTAATGCTAATTGCTCCACGATATTTTTCCCGAATACCCCATTCTGTTGTCAAGTTCTAATCGACAACAAATCCTAGTATGATGATTTACAGATATAACAAGTCGAAAGTTAAAAATGAATAAGGAATACAGTTTCTGTGGAATCCGAAATCAATAAAGCTGCACTAAATATGTGAATGCTTCCAGATAACAACGGTTCAATCAAAAGTAATGTTACTGGTCACCAACTAAAAAAAAAAGCCGGCCTCCGTGGCTGAGTGGTAGCGTCTCGGCCTTTCATCCGAAGATCCCGGGTTCGAATGCCGGTCAGGCATGGCATTTTTCACACACGCTACAATTCATTCATCTCATCCCTCTGAAGATA
>JAAAKQ030108181.1:0-14154 GCA_010016005.3 Zanna intricata
TGTACAAGACTACACTTCATTCACATCATCCTCTGAAGTAATACCTTACGGTAGTTCCGGAGGCTAAACAGATAAAAGAAAAAAAAAAGACTGCTTCATGAAGTGGAAACAGTCTGGGAAAAGTGTGTGAATAGGGGGAGGGAGTGTTTTGAAGGGAATAAGAACCAATAATATGTAAAATTAATAATAGAATTAGATTATTTTCTGAACAAACCTCATATATGTATGGGCATATTTATTCAAAAATAAGTCATTAGAATAGGCAAAACAGTTTAAAATGAAACTTAATTTGATAAAATTCACTGTTTACAAGAGTATCTTCTATTATTTAGCTACATATCAGTAATCCTATATAAAGATAAGATATTTACAAAAGCAAAATAAACATCAGCAATTTTCACAAATATTTACACAGATTAGTAAATAACATAATTTTAAAATCTAATTATTTGTAGTACTTAATTTAAACATGATACTGTGTAAGTATGTTTAGCACAAATTATGGAAAACATTTCAACTGTCAAATACAATTCTGATAAACAACTGTTTAATAATAGAAATACTGATGTAAAAGAAAATGTGTTGTATTATACAGTCTACTTTAAGATAAACCTTTATCTGCATAAGATTAAATAATTCTTTCTTAAAATTATTTAATACTGGTCACTGATATACACACAATATGAAATTGGAGAGGGTAAGTTTGATGTAATACTGATTGGTTATAAATATCTTAAGGAACTGGTAGATAAACTAAATATTTATTGTTATTAAATTAATTATGCAATAGTAAAATACGTTTAAAATATTTGTAAACTATACACTGTAACATTTAAATATTTTAAATTTAATATGTACATAAAAAATATGACACTGAAAATCATAAGAAATTTAATAACTTTCTTAGCAAATTTTGCATCTTACTGATGCAAAATAATATATATTTAAATAATAATATTGGGCAATATTTATGGTTAAGAAGTTAGCAGTATAAATTAAAATGTCTCATGTTTTTGTCCATGATGGTCAACAGTGGAAATTTAAAAAAATAATTTATTTTAAGGAAAATAATATAGATATAAATTATATAAATTTTTAAGAGAGAAAATATTGGCTATTATAAATATAAACTATCTGTAAATCTGTTTTTAGTGGCATATTAGTTGGAAACTAATCATAAATGATGTTCAGATCATCAAAGAACAATAAAAAATATCAAAGAAAAAGAATATCAAAGAACAATACAAAAGATCGGCGATCAAATAGTAGACTAAAATTATAGATTATCAACTAGATTAAATTCACAGACTAGTTATTTATCAAAAATTAAATCATGCATTCAATATGTGATCAGTTAATAAAATAAAAATTACTAATATTATTAAACTATATGATTTGTAATTCATTAAAACAGATGTGAAACGCAAAAAATTACAAAATCTTACCTTTTCATACATAGCATTAGTCTCATTAAATGCTTTGTAATTTGATCGAATCCATCTGACAGCAATTTCATAGGCAAGATCTTGTGCCCAATTGTCACCAGTCATGTCTAACCCCATAATCATTATGTACTGAAGAGGTGGCCAAGCATTAGGATAATCCCACTGTTCACCAGAATGTTCCAAAGTTGTAGGTATTCCACCAAGGTTAACCATTATCTGTGATTTTTCTAAATATTTCATTACTTTTGAAACGTAATGATCCTTCTTATTTACATCATAACAGTTGGTCCAAAATGGAGCAATATTTGATGGATAAAAATAATCTCTTTTTATTTCATTATGTACATCATAATCTAACCAAGCACCAATTTCTTCATGCCATAAAACTTGAGTCACTGCTTCTAACCAATCTTCTGCAATTTTTAAATACATGGAATGTTTGTCTCCCATATCTAATTCTTTGTAGAATTCTGCTAACAGATTCGCATTCCAATAAATAATAGAATTTAAGTCAACCGGTACAATTGATCTTGTTCTCAAATTTGTTAAGTTACCTGAAACAAAAAGTAAACAGTTCTCCATTTTAGACAATACTTAATGACAATTGCATTTATAATGTACACAATTAAAGGTTTATAACTGAATAATAGCTGTTTTATTTTTTTTTAAATCAAACAAATTATTCTTTTAACATAATTATTAAGCCTACATAGCAATATACGCTTGCATAACAGAGTAATTATATGAAAGTAGTGGTTCTATGTTTAGAAAATAACTCTATGAAGAATATTAGTCATCATTTGCAGAAATAGAGTGACTTTAGATGTGTTTTGGGTCTAGTAAATTTAGAAAATTTTCTAATTAATTTTTGGGTTTAAAAAACTTTATTAGAAGATACCATTTTCTAACTAACTTGTACTGGATTTATTTTTATCCAATAAAAACAAGTGCAAGGAATAGTCAATTTATTATACAAATCTTTAAAACTTGGCTAACACAAATTTTTGTTACAGCTGTATTTTAATCAATCCATGTATATTGTTTATGAATTTTTATACTTAAAGGTTATTTAAGGATATACCTGAAAATATTGTGTCATAATTTACTAGGGAATATATATAAACTGAAATACTATCAATAGATGTTTTGGGCTCAAGAACTGCAATAAAAATAGAGTGAAAAAATTACAGATATTTTTATTTTACATTGGATTAGGATGTCTGCCTTAACCCATAAGGCAATTTGATCACTGAACATGAAACATAGTCCCATGTCAGTACAAGAAAGCTCTCGCTTGCCAAACCACATTAAGAATGAATTGTTTGTACAGGTTCTGACATCCTCAGAATTGTCTTAGCAGGGTCAAATCTACACACAGGAAATAAAAAATTAGTAAGAAGAGGTCAAGGATAAGGAAAAGGAATGAATAATGGAAAAGGATTACCTGCACTTGAAATAAATGAATAAAAGACAATCCCCCTCCTCTGAGGAAAGATAGTTTGCAGCAACCAAAATTGATTTTCCACTAGAATTAAAGAGTAATCTAATAACAGGTACAAGATTTCTAAAACTACAACATTGCTTGCCTCTCCATCAGAATAACAACAAAGAAAGCCTTTTATTTATTTCTTTGTTAGACGTGTTACATATTGATTCCATAACATACCTTTATCAATCACGATGATAAAGAAGCTAGTAGCAAAAATGCAGTCTAAATTTTCTGATAAACCAATATACTACAACTTTTCTCCCATTATGATTTATATAATAACTTATTAAATTTGTTTTTTTGATATTTAATCGAACGACATTAAATTAAAAATAATCCATTGCAATACTTTAAACTGTGCTCAAATATTTTTCTGCTTCCAGGTTTGTTGGTCATTTTGACTAAACAGTGTTTAAATTATTACATATTCCCCTCTTTCACTTAGATTTAAAATTTTAAGTTTTAAGTTTTTTTTGGATCGGGTTTCTTATTCAGAAACAACAAATAAAATATATCCATACTCAAACTACAAACCATGTGGAACATGTATGAAATTTTGATTTTAGAAATGCATTGTTTTTGAAGCATGGAGAAATATCTCACATTAGTTCATATAACTTTTATTTCAATGTCACATGTAAATCAAATTTATATTTTCTGAAACATTATCAACTGAATAATATCTCATTTGTCATGAATTATGAAAGTTTCCTTTCTGACTCGCTCAGAAAACAGAGTAAACAGGATATAAGATATAAAAAAGATAAACTGACTTTTATGCAGGAGATAAAGAAATTCACCTATTAAGGTATAATATATCTTGAAAGATAAAAGGGAAAATTGCAATGTAACATTTTAAATTTATTTTTTACTTATAATCACATTTCATTCGAATAGTAATAATATAAATAAAATATAATGCAAGTTATATATATATCAAAAGTAATTCTACTTGCAATGACTAAATATTACAATGAAAAAACGAACGCAAAATTCACATAATTAATAAAACTGAAAGCTTACCTTTATTTGTTCCATTCAGAACAAACCATCTGCTTGAAAAATCCCACCCGGATTCAGCAGCAGATTTTACTTCTGAATAAAAGTTTTCTTTTTCACTTTCTGTTCTAAATGTCTGGGCACTCGTAATTATATCTTCTCTAAAAAAAGAATAATAATAATAATAAGATTATTAAATAATTAATTATTTAAAATAGGTTTAATTTATTTTAAATCAATACAGTACAACCCTCATTAATTCAGACTAGATAGATCCAGATGATTGAAATTCTGGATAATCCAGAAATGACATATCAAATAATATGGCTGAATCAAATAACAAATATTGTTAAGTATTACATACAGAGACTTATTTGAGATTATTTTTAAGGAAAATGTAATAGTTTTGAATTATTATTAGTAAATATAAGCTTTGCTTACAGTAATATCAATACTGAAGGAAACAAGCCAACAAAATAAGTAGAATTACAGTACAGTTACTACATCACTCACATTTTTGTAAACAATGTGATTTCATTTTTGTGTTGGGTAAGTTCAATGTGCTAGTATGGCAACATTTAAAAAATTAATAGATTAAATTTATTCAACTGCATATATTTCAAAATATTGTACTGATTTGAAATAAAATTTAAAAAAAATTAAAATTAAGAATGAACAAAATAAAAGTTCTAGAAGTTTTTTAAAAAATAAATTGTGTATAAATTTATAACATCCTGATTTTTTTTTTTTTTTTTTTTTACCTCCGGAACCACCGTTAGGTTATATCTTCAGAGGATGAGATGAACGAATTGTAGCATGTGTGAAAAATGCCATGTCTGACCGGGATTCGAACCCGGGACTTCTGGATGAAAAGCCGAGACACTACCACTTGGCTACAGAGGCTGGCAAAAATAAATTTATTTTATTTTATATGGTTTACACTACATATAAAAAAAAATTATAGACTTTTCTTTAGGAAAATTTAAATAACTATAACATCATGCATAAATATTACTCATCTGTTCAACATAGCAAGTATATGAGTATATTAATATAATCAAACTGGTTATAAAGAGAGAATAATTTTTAACAACGTACTGAACTGATTGTTAATACATTTAATGGTTTTTATGTTATGTAGAAATTTATTTTAATGAATAATTTGTCATACAGTGACATGAATAAATTTTTCAAATAGCTATTTTTGAACATTTATTATTACAAGGGCTATTTGATATGTAAGGAAACATACATTTTTTTAAACAGTTAATTTCTTTTTCAACATGTTCTTTTACAAGCATATGTATATCTTAGTACATTACTAGCATTTTTAAACAGCAAAGAAAGTTTTTACTGTAAATCTGAGTCAGCTTAGATTATTTGTTTTTATTTTTTAATGTTTCCTATTTTACTTCATTTAATGATTTATTGAGGAGGCCAGATTAATAAGAAGTTTCATGAAGAAATTACAAGAAAATGAAATAGAGATAAAAAAACTTCCAGCTTTGTTTTCAATGTTTTCAAATACTAAATACCCATTATTTCAAATATTTAATATTACAATTTTTTATCAGTTAATTAAATTAAACAATAATTTTTTTAACTTAATTGGTGAATGTATTAACTGTGACAATATTCTCAAATAAAAGTGTTAACTCTAAATTGATGCGTATTATTTTCATAATATGTTAACTAAACTGTCAGATTTGTTTTATGGTTATTTCATCAAAACTTGAGACAGTTATTGTTAATTTTTACAGAGTATTGTCAATTACACAACTAAAATGTCCAATTTAAAAATAAAGAAGAAAATGCAGCAAGGTCATTAGAATTCAACAAAAAAAATTAGAAACGATTAATTTGGTAAACTGTTAATATCACTGTCAATAAAACCATTATCACAGCTGTTCAGTAATTGTGTAAATTTACATAATGTTATCAATTAATTTTCTTTGAATTTGAATACAGTGTAATTTAGTTGTTTAAGTTAAACGCACTGTCTCAGAAATGCTTGGATAAGGCCAGTTATTAATAATTATAAATGGGTGCACTATTAACTGTGATGACATATAATCATAACAAAAGATCAATAAAAACAAATACATTTTTATATAAAATTCATACGAGTAAATAATATAAGAAGCAATTATTTTTCAAAAATTAATTTTAATAAATTAATTACACAGATAATTTTAATGATGTATTATATACATCATAAAATAGAAAAATTGGAACAAAATGATGAAAAAATAGAAAAGAAAAGAATAAATGTGATAATTATGATATTCCAGGCAACGGAGTACTGTAATAAGCCCAATATTAAAATTCTGATTAAAATGAATTATAATCACAAACAATTGTTTAAAATGACTATAAGATCACCACTTCAGTAAATCATAAGAAAATATTTATCTATACATTATCTAACAAAAAAAGGTACATATTATATATGTTACCTGTAAGACTCTGGCCGTGGTCCAGAAGATTCATCCTTGTATCTTGCTAACTTATACAGTTTGCCATCTTGTTCTACTTGCACTGTACGATTTGTCATCCAGAACTGAAATTCCTTTTCTAAAGTAGCAATGTTATTTTTTAAAAATTCCTTATCGCCAGTAACATCAAGGTAGCTTTTAACCATTGGAGTAAGAAGAGGCGGTTGAGACCTCATAGCATAGTAAATTCGTCCACCGTTTGGAATAAAGCCATATGTTTCAACAATAGATAAAAAATTTTCTAACATTCCTCTTACAGTATCGTACATTTCTGAATAAAGTAAACCACGT
Source organism: Zanna intricata (assembly GCA_010016005.3). NCBI lineage: Eukaryota > Metazoa > Arthropoda > Insecta > Hemiptera > Fulgoridae > Zanna > Zanna intricata. The sequence continues at coordinate 6,720 of JAAAKQ030108181.1, forward strand.
ATTATCCAATAAGAGTCCCAATAGTAGAATTCTCTGAATCTACCACCAGGAACTATAACAGGATTCGGAACATAAATAATTGAATAATGGTCTGCATTGGTAAAAACTTCGTCTTTCATTTTTCTTCCTAAAAATTTCCAAAGAAGATTTAATTTGCTTCCCCATTCTTTTAAGTCTGGATCAACAATTTTTTCTAAAAATGAAGGTTTCTGAATCCAGTCAAATGGTTCATAAGATTCAAATTCACTTCCTGGCGGATCAAATGTTTCATTTACAAAACGTTCAATGTCAATCCGCGTAGGTTTATGTTTAGTTTCTTTCATCATTTCTTTGAACCTTCTTAATGTTTCATTACGGCCATATTTCATTTTCATATCAACAAATGTTTTTGAATCCTCATATATTGATGCCATTTGGACAGTATGTAGGAGTGGTCCATGACAGTAGATGTCACTGTAACAGAAAAAGAAAAAATTTTAAGAAACACATTAGATTTTAATTAAAAATAAAATATATTTCTACAACACTTAGGGATGCAGAATTTTTGTGAATCTATACTAGAACATCCAACAAAAACTTCTTTCTCTTTAATAAAAAAGCTTCTTTCTGCTTAAAGAAAGTTGGTTATAATATTAAAGATCGCATAAATTTTGTCACATTTAATAAAAATTTATAAAAAAAGAATTTAATGACAGATTTATTTATTTTTTTTTAATTTCTACTGCAATGGCATACTTCACACTATGGCTAACCCTAAATTAATATTTTAATACTCTATGTAGTGTGAGTATTGTCTATGTAGTGTGAGTCCTGTTTAGTAAATGGGAAAATAATAATAATACAGCAGTTTTAACAATAAAATAATTACAGCACTTTACAGAAGTTTTTATGAATATAACTGTTGATGTACGCATAAGTGGAAGCAGCAGCAATTCTGATCAACTACAGTACAGGAAATTGGTAGCTGGAAGGAGAAGTGTGGGTCTGCCTGATAACTGACCCTAGTGCACTCAAGGATTTTTCAAAAGTTATCTATTTTCATAAGCATAAACTACTGATGTATAAATACACACATATCATTAGTAACATATATGACTCAGAGTCTTAAGTAACAATAAAAGTAACATGTAACTAAGCATGTATGTAACAATAAGCTGTGTGGTACAAATGCATATTTACTCATTCATCAATGAAAAAGTTTACATTAGAGTTTTTAATCTTATAATGATAAAAATGTTCATTAAGGAGCTTGATTCTTAAAATTTTATTTTATGTCTAACAGTGTACTGATAATGATCCATATACGTATAGAATCTATCAAAAATTTTCACAAATCTTAAAATAAAATATTTGAACCTATTTTAGGTGTAATGTATTCAATATATTATACATTTTTGTCGTTTGCCAATGAACATCAATAAAATTTTTTAAACAAACAGAAGCATATTAGTAAAAAGTAGTACATATCATTATTTGGTAGAAGTCAGTACAGATTTTGTTCTCTAATAAAATTTATTATTTTTTTTTTAAATTCATTTTTCATATCAATAAATCATTTTAATACTTTGTGATCAGGAGATAAATAATAGCACCTACTCTAACAGTTACATTGCCCCAGAAAAAAAAAACAAAATTGCCGCCCCTTAATAATAATAATATATATATATATTTATTTATTTTAAATAGAGGTATATATTTTTTATTTTTAATAAAAATCAAATAATTTTATTTAAATTTTAATAAAAAAATATATTTAGAAAGAAACATATAACATAACATTGATAATCAAGCAGTACAAAGCAGTAAAAATTAATTAAGTAAAATGTGTACCTAACCACAAATTGTTAGTCATATATTTTTTTACATTTTTACATGCTATTAAAAATTTGTATCATTGTACAAACAGTAAATTTTAGGAACTTCCACTTGTTATCACTACTGACGTAATAGCAAGAATAATGCTACTCTGTAATGAAACTGTTCTTTTGTAATTACAGGTAATAAGCAAGTCTATGCATGTTGAAACACAAGTTGAAGCAGCGTTCTGCTTCAAGCTAATGCTATTCTGTTCATATTAGTATATATGCATGTTCAAACAAGTTCAAGCAACGTCCTTTACAAATTCTGCGTTGATTTTTCAATAATAGTGTAAATATTTTTAGCTTTTAGACATAAACAATACGCTACACACTGTAAATTTTTAGAGAACAAAAAAAATTGATATGTAAAATTTTCTATTAAATGAGTATTTAACACATCAATATTTTTCTCACACTTACAGCCAAAAAGGCGCCCTGGACAAATATCCACCTAGAGCCGATGCTGTCAATAAGAAGACATAAATTTATACGTATTTCTAACACAAATTAAAGAAGTCTTTTTTCATTTTATTCGTAGAAATACATGAAAATGAATATTCATATTTCATATTTGAATATTTATTATTCAAATGAATAATGAATATTTTCATACTTGGTTGTTTCTGTTTAGCATATATATATTTGTCTGTTATCTTGTGTTAATTATAAAGTAGTTGTGTTTGGTAAGAAATATACATCTTTAGACATCTTTGGAAGTATAATTATAATTAACATAAAAAAAACAAAGTAATTAAAGCTAATAGCTTCAATGAATAAAATCATATTTTAATGTGAAATTAAATCTATGCCACAAAATGTTACACTTCTAAATAAATAATACTTCCATAAATAATAGAAAATGTTTTATTAAAGGTGAATGAAAAAATACATCAGGTAAAGCAGAATAAAGCATAAAAATGTGAAAGGTTGAAAATGTTGATTTAATCATCTAATTTAAGGTAATTAGAATAACACTTAACATTTTAAATCTTCCAGATGGGAGGGGTCTAATTGATAATTAAAATTCCATTGGATACTTCCATAAGCAATACAATTCTACATCTAAGCGAGGTTATTCATTTAGGAACTTTTCTCTAATTTTAGGTGACCAATTTTGGAGGAATAACTAATACAAAAGTTACAGCATGTACTCAAGGTGGTCAACACAGAACTGTTGATTGGTAATATGTTGATTTCTCTTGGTAAAAATTCCCAATTTTTATGGGCGGCTCACTCCGTAAAGGGGGGGCCTTGAGGTTTCATCAAATTTTCCTTTTTTATCACTATTCCTTTTCTTTATCCTTAATCTCTACATTCTATTTTCAGTTCTATAGCTGTAGATCTGATTCTGCTAGGTCCACAGTGAGAATACCTGGGCAAGTAAAGCTGCATTGTGATTTAATGGTAGGCTACTTATGGACTGACCCAAAAGTTCTGTTTTTGCCAGTGGTCATACAATAACCCAAAGAGATATCAGAAAAGAGTCAGATAAGAGATATCAGAGTCTATCAGATAAAACTAGGCCAAATGATACCTTGTAAAATATAAATGTAGTGCGATTACCTACAGAACGATTTATTAATTTTTGCTAAACTTCACTATCTCTAAGGAAAAAACAGTTAATTTAAATGTTAAAAAATAGATATAAAGTTTGTCCATATATTAACAGAGGTGAGAACTGATAAATTTTAATTAACTAATAAACTATAAAAATTTATTTATTACACTAATGTTTTGAAATATTATTTGGTTGACATTAAAAAAAGATTGTTTTTAATTCAAAGATAACTTTTATATTAAGTTTAAAATGGTTTTATCTTTTCATAATATTAACTGTAGACATAAGTAACTGAATTACCTAGGCCGTGTTTAATGCTCTTTATCTATTATGAAATAATACATTAAAACAAAAGACTAATATAACACTGATTAATTATATTTTATATCTACATCAGATGATTACAACAATAGTAATATTAAATAAGTAATTTTATTCAACTTATTTTATTATTACTATTATCAATCACATTTTATAAACCGGCATATTATTGCACAATCTTCAATCAGTTAATGCTAACATTATAATCTCACATTTTGAAAATTTTATAATAGGGTTTAATTTCCTACTACCTAACATTATATCCAACTATACAACTTCGATGGACTTGCAAATGAGTTACTATAAATTATAGTAACTGGCTTACGTATGTGCTACCACAAATATTTAATTCCTTTATTTCACAAAATAATGGTATTATTTTCTAAGGTAACTAATGTTATCCAATTAATTTTGAAACAATTTTGTTATTTATAAATATTTTGAAATAATTAATTATTCTATGGAACAATTCTGTTACATTTTTAATTGGATAACATGTAGAGGTTTATATGTTACTTACTTGATTAATATGTTTGCTGATTTTTAATAAATAAAACATTGTACTATTTTCATATGTTAGTATTTATAAATCTGCATTTTTTTTTAAAGCAAAAAAGGAGTAATTTATTCCTGAAAAAAATTTACTAATATTAAATCAATTTACTGTTTTTATTTTTTATTTTTTTTTTGTTTCACCTCCGGAATCACCATTAGGTTATATCTTCAGAGGATGAGATGAACGAATTGTAGCGTGTGTGAAAAATGCCATGCCATACTTAAGAGAATGAATTGTAGCGTGTGTGAAAAATGCCACGCCTGACCGGGATTCGAACCCAGGACCTCCGGATGAAAGGCTGAGATGCCACCACTCAGCCACGGAGGCAGGCAAAAAAATAATAATCATAATTGATTTTATTTATAATCATACAAAGTTTCATCATTATTATTTCATATAATTTAATATTTTCAGTTAATAATATTAACCATAACCACTTCTCTTTTTAATTAATTTATTTTTTAATGCTGAGGTTTCTTCCATACTTTTTCTTGATCTTTTAAGATAAATGATGATAACTAATGAAACACAGGTAGGTACAAGCAACATCTTCATGACATTCACCTTAGGGCTAGATTGCATAATTGACATCATTACTCTTAGAGATGACAACCCTGAAAACTATTACTTGCATCTCAGATTTTCTAAATTTGTCATAACCAAAAGAAAGTTTGAGATTATAATGTAATGCGACTAATCAACATAACTTTATCTGTGGAAAGCAATGAACATATTTCAGTTTAACAGAAAACATTTTTTTTTTTTAAAGAAAAGAATTTTCCTTGCTTGATCTTGTCTAAGTAAATGAAATTCTGTAATTTGATACAAGTATTACTAATTACAATCTTGATTATATGTAAAATTTAGTTATCTTTTTTAAAACTGCTCATGGCTTAGCTCACTTAAACCTGCTACTAAAAAAATACAATCAATATTCCTGCATTCATACTGAATCTATAACAAATTGATACAATTAATAACTATGTCAAGTAAAATAACTGACACCAACATAATTTATCACAGTTAATTAATAATGTATAATTATTTTCCTTTTTCTATATAGCTTTTCAGCTACATAGAGGAACTGTTAATGATCATGTAAAAAAATAAACTATGTAATTGCTATTGAGAACTGCTACTTACTAATTAGTTGGAACTTCAGGTTCCAACTAATTAGTAAGTAGTTTTTTTTTCTGGGAATGTTTAACTGATTGTAGGATATGAGCCAGTGATATATTTTCAAATGATACTTTTCCAACATATGTAACCCTCTGCCCCTGAACATAGAAATGTAACTTATCACAAAATATAACTTTTTTTTTTCCAGTCTCCTTTGGTCCAGTTAGCATGTGTTTTGGTCCTTAAGTGATATTTTCTTTGCACACTGCCGGTGTTAAAAAGTACTCTTTGACTGATCAACGAGCTTTCCATCCAGCTGCAAATAGTCAGTGTCTAATAGTAGTAAGGTGTAAATCTGTTCCACTGATTGCCAATTCTTGATGTAAATCCACAGCAGATAATTTTGGATCATGTTTATTTTTTCTCACTAACAACAGATTCTTTGCTGGAGTAGTTTTTCTTTTACGACCACATTTGCCATTCCTTTGATGTAACCAGTCCTTCCCGGTTTCCTAAAGAAACCAGTCACCTTAATTATTTTAAAATATGATTCACTGTCCTAGTTCAACAGCATACTCAGAAACTATCATTGTTGTATCATACTGATATGTTCATAAAGAAAAAAAATTGTCAAAACGCTTCTTGGAGTTATATTCATTAATATACATTCAAGACACATGAAATAAAAAAAAACTAAAATATTTTTTTGTAATAAAAAATGAAATAGACTTTCCCAAAGCACTATTTGTAACATGATATCTGTCAATCACTGAAGAACAAAACCTCACATTACACAGAAAACTTAACGAATGGGGTGTGTAGCCCTATCAATGTAGCCATCATCATATGGCTATCAATGTAGCCATATCAGAGAAATAAAAAAAAACTCCCATGTTCAGATTAATTTGCACTCTATTGTATGTTTATCGTATGAGTAGCACATTCAAGATCTTTATACAGCAATAAATTTCAACACCAAGCATCCTATGTTGTCTAGATCAAACATCAAGTTGATCTGATGAAAAATAAATGGAATTCACAATAAACCTAAATTCCGATGGTCGGGCGTTCAAAAACTCTGTAAGATTTGTTCCTTGATTCTATCCTCTGATCGTTTTTGTAGTTTAGCGTAAAAATAATTTACAAAAAATCAATGAAATGCATGAAAATGTGCATTTTAAAAGCAATTTAAATTATAATATTAATTTAAAATAGTGGTACAAAGAAGAGCGTGACTTGTTGGTAAACTAAATTTCGATGATAACAAAGAACAATTACAAGCAGGATTTGACCCACCATTTTTTAACACAAAAAGAAAATAATTATTAAGAAATTAAAGAAAATCTATTTAAACTAAATCAGCTAAATTTATTACACAACTAGCCGGTCAGGGCTCCTTTCACTCGCCCAACCGTCTAGCTTGTACCCCGGACGCGTTCGTTATCCTCATGGGTGTGAGATACTTTCGCAATTATATACTCGTTCAACCTAGAGGCGCTGATCTTTTCCTCTCTCGTTTTTTTTCTCGTGAAACACAAGTACGCTTGGAGGCACATGATAATCGTCCTAGATTCAATCTCTTCTTAGATGGCTTAATGAAAAAGATTGAAATGACTACGTGGAAGGAAGAAGAAAAATGAGAAATGAAATGGGTATCATTTATAAAAAAAAAAAAAGAAGAAAAGAGTAGAATTAACGACGACGAAGGAATTACACAGATTTTACAAATACTTGAAAAGAAAATTAAATTACAAAATACATAATAGTATAGTAGTGTGAATATTAAATATTCGTATTTTACAAATATTCATTAAGGAAAAAAGAATTCTTACACTTCATGGAGACAGAAATATAATGAAATAAAAAGATTAATTTTTATTTTTTTAATGAATATCATTTTTTCTTTATCTGTTTAGCCTCCGGAACCACCGTAAGGTATTACTAGAGAGGATGAATGGGGATGATGTGTATGAATGTGAATGAAGTGTAGTCTTGTACAATCTCAGGTCGACCACTCCTGAG